>JAUCMT010000043.1:5688347-5704664 GCA_032357475.1 Enteromius thamalakanensis | reverse complement strand
GCTCTCTAGGATCTCTGCAGGTTTGGAACATGCGGTTTTGTTCCGCCTTGTGGGTTCGAGGATATCAAATCACTCGTGACGGTGGGTGATAACACCAGCTTCTCAGCAGAACCCCATCAATGCAGTGTGCACTGGTCCACGTATCCCTTGTTAAGACCATATGCGCATTTCAAGAATTTCTCACTTCTTGGTAGTCGTTACGTTCATTTATATGTTTTGATTAAAAGTCCCTAAGATAACAACTCGTTGCTATGCAGCAAAAATTATGAGCTGCAATGAGTCCTGCACAGTAATATGTGCGACTGTTACTATTTCTGCACTTTTTGCATGACTAAATTACTGTATTGACCAGTCAGAAACAAAGTCCTGGAGCTATACGCTATTTTTTATAATACTAGTACTATAACGGTATTATAAAGACACTGCTGTGTGTATATAACTAACATAGCTGTCATTGTTATCATTTATAAAATGTCATTTAAACATTTGAGTAATGTGAGAATTACTTTATTATATGTATTTGCATAATAGAATTGGTGAAGATTTTAAAAAGTAAGGTCAAGATGCAAAATAGCTTGTATTTGATAATTGATACTCATGATATTTGACATTAATGCTATATATATACACACACACACATTTATAAATATGCATATATATACACACAGTAACAGTTGCATATATGTACTGTATACAGGGCTGGATTAACATGGCCAGGGGCCCCTAGGCTACAGGCAATTTCAGGTGTTTAGGCATGCAATATGTGCCTGGTTGAAAAATATATAGGCTATATATATAATGTGCAACAACCTGTCAGATCACCTTAGTAACATCCTAGAATTATGGCTGTAAGTGTTGCATGGGCTGATTTCCTTTAGAAAATGTAAGCTGAGTTGGAAAATGTAATTAGCTCCAGTCCCAGATTAGACAGAATACAGTAGTTGCGTTCCAGATCCAGGAACAGTGTGTATAGGATGAAGGAAGGACAGCAGGTCTCGGCTGCTCTGCCCTGGGGCTCACAAGGACACTGTTAAGTATGTGTGGGCAGGTCATGAGGTCCAAGCACTTTTTTCACCCAAACAAAACACATTTCTCACTTGAACTAGCCTCAGTCACAGTCTGTCTGAGCTGAAAGCACCTTTAATTGATCCCAGAGCACAAAGAAGTTTTCTCAAACCTTTACCTCCATGCAGAAAGACAGTTTGTTCACAAGCTCTTATGTAAGAGGCATATATTATTGGATTTAAAAAATAAACAGCTTTATTCATTTATTTGATGATATGCTGCAATATTGCTATATATTACTGACAATATTTCAGAAATGAAGACGTTTGGGCTGTTTTTCAGTTGGCTAGTTAGAATGACAACAAGCAAGATCCAATTCAGAAAAGAACGACTTTTAGGTTCTTTTCAAGGAATCTTCCAAACAAGAGCGTGTTAAACAACTATGGTCACAAGTTTTGCATTACTAATAGAGTTCAATGGAATTAACGACCTTAGTGAGCTAACAATGCTTCTCAGAAATACACCCCAGATAGGAATCATCACGATTATCTGTTTGAATCGATTGGAGCGATTCCAGTCTAAATGACTCACTCAACTGAATAGTTTGGATTGTACTTCCAGCACAGAAATACAATATGGATGAATTTGAGTATTTCCTGACTATAATCAAAAATTAAAACTAACTTGTAAAACACTTCAAACACATTAATGACATATATTAATAATACAAAACTTACTCTAAAATACACTTTAGAAGAGAAACAATATGCAAGCAGTCAAACCAACAATTATTTACCAGAATATACATATATATATATACATTATAAACACTCATTTGAAGAAAGTAAATCTAACCATTTTTAATAAATCACTTTAAAAATTATAAAGCAGATAAAACTGTTAGCTACATTTTATGTGTAGCATGAAGTGTAACTACGCTCTTGAAAATAAAAGGTGCTTCACGATGCTAAAGAAGAACCTTTTTGTCTAAATGGTTCCATAAAGAACCTTTATCATCTGAAGAACCTCTCTGTTTTACAAAAGGTTCTTTGTGGTGAAAGGTATGATAGAAGGGTAAGAAAGAGGTGGTTTTGACTTAATGGTTCTTTGTGGATCCAAAAATGGCTTCTATAGCATTGATGTATTGGTTGAAGAAGGACCTTTTGAAGCACCTTTCCTAAGAGTGTACTATGTTTGAAGGGTTTCAATAACCCTAAAGTGACAGTTCACCCAAGAGTGAAAATTTGCTATTTATTTACATTAAAGGTAATAATGTTGTAAATAGTCTGATCGTTTTGCTTCATAAGACCTCAGTGTGTCATCTGGAGCCATATCTACATATTTTTTTGTTTTATTTTAATGCTCAAAAACCAGCCATCGCAGACATGAGGTTTATGAATCACCAAGGCCAAGGGATTCACCTAAAAATCTTCTTCACTGTTCTACTGAAGAACAAAAGTCACCTACATTCTGAATTGCCTGAGGGTGAGTAAACTAACAGCACATTTTTATTATTGGGTGATCTATCCTTTTAAATTATTTTTTACAGAGTTTGTAGCTCAGCTATAGCTAGTTTCCAACATTGAATATTCTTTTAACCACATGTCTCTTTGTGTTCAGGATAAACACAGATGAAAGGCCTTACTGCATACTGCTACCCATCAAAGACTAAAACGGTTTACTTTGAATAAGAACAGATAATAAATACAATAGAGAACATCTGAACAATATAAAAAGAGAACATTTCATCTGCAGCATTAAAGCCCCCCTGGTCTACTCCCAGACTTCATTGCAGACCAGGCAAGATAGCAAAACTCCCTTTAAAACGCAGTAAACAAACACCGCTGGACAGCAAACAGCGGATAGGTAGCAGACAATACAGCTCCAGTCATTTTTTCCAGCCCTCTGAAGGTTACTTCTTCAAAGAGCAGACAAAATAACAACAGCAACCCCAGTTGGATGAGATAAAGGAGTGGGTGTATTTCCATTTGAATGCTGCTGGGTGGAGCTAATTTGGTTTGCAGTGTTGCTCCACATCCCAGAAGACAGCCGCAATTCTGATTTCGTCCTGACCTTTGGGCCATGACCACTGCGTCACGGTTGGCGAGGTGTTATGAGCAACAAGACGTGTCTCAAATCACACTGCTCTTTAATTCATATTCATATAAGGCCTTCAGAACACTCCAGAAGCCGAGCAGAAGATCTGTGCAACCTCCCCACTGAGTAATCACTGCTCACAGCCAAGTTTAATTATTAATGGAAAAGGCATTCATACATTTACATCTCAGAGACGAGCAAAAACGTAAAGCATCTATAATGTAGAGAAGTTAGAAGTAGAGTTATTTTGCTTATATTCAAAGCTTTGGACTTCAAAGTAAATGAATTTAAAAGAACTTAAATAAGTTTATATAGTAAAAATGACGCAGCAGTCTTTTGTACAGTAGAGGCCTCTGCAATAACTTCTATATGGATCTCCAATCTTAAAGGAATGATTAAGATTCAGTACAATTAAACTTAGCTGACAGTATGGCATATGCTGTAAAATTATTCAGACACATCTCTCAGTTTGTAAAGGAAAATGTATTAAGTAATGTAAGTCTGTGAGGAAAGGCATTTAAGATGCAGCTCTTTTTTTTCGTTTTTTATAAAGGACTAAAGGATATTATATAGTTTTAGATGTGTCTTATTACTGCAGGTTATATGTGTCTCTTACTGCAGGTATAGACAATTGAACGCCTAGTTTCTGGAACTTTTTAATGTAAAGGATGTAAAAGTCTGTTGTATTCTGGCACATATCGAGTTCAAGCATTTACTGCCTTTTAAAGGTCTTGACAATAATTGAAATTGGATATGACTTCGCACAAGCGAGGTTACCAAGTGATTTTTTTCACACTAATCCTGTATTAGGTTACAGTATGTGACTAATACTTTAAGTGTGTTCAGAATTCATCATCTTTATTTTGGTGGAGTACCTTCACTATTACACTTCCATGTAAGTGCATTACTGTAAATGGATTTTTTTGTTGTTATTTTGACACAAGGGATCTTTTTTTCAGTGGTAACTTACTAGCTGTCATATATGTGACCCTGGACAACAAAACCAGTCTTAATATATTCGCTGGAGTATATTTGTAGCAATAGCCAAAAATACATTGTATGGGTTAAAATGAGTTTTTTGTTTTTTTTCCAAAATCCTTAGGATAGTAAGTAAAGATCATGTTCAATGAAGGTATTTAGTCAATTTCTTACCAAAAATATTTTAAAAATAAATTTTTGATTAGTAATATGCATTGACAAGATCTTCATTTCAACAACTTTAAAGGTGATTTTTTTCAGCATTTCAATTTTTCCGTACCCTCAGATTCCAGATTTTCATATAGTTGTATCTCGGTCAAATTTTGCCCTTTCCATCCAAATCCTACATCAACGGGAAGCTTATTTTTTCAGATCATGTATAAATCTCCATTTCTGAAAATTAACTTACTGGTTAAACTGGTTTTGTTGTGCTGGGTCACATATTGTTAACAGAACTTGGTTTACATGCATTTTCAAAAGTGAGTAATTTTCAAGCTAAAGCAACAATTTAGCTTTTTAAAGGATGTACCTAGTTACAAATACATTAATTTCAGACTGTAATACTTACATTATTTACAAGTAAACCACTCTACTGTTGGCATTGTGTGCTTATTCCAGAATTCAGAGGTGATGCATGATGTATATTACTTAATCTTTCAAATATTCAGTTATACTTTTTGTCATGTACACTACTGTTTAAAAGGGTTCAGTAAGAAATGAGCAAGGTTGCATTACATTTATCAAAAGTATAAAAATAATACAAAATCCTGAAAAAAAATAGAAAAAAGACCAAATATATATGGATATATAAGTCAATATAGTCAATATAGTAAATATATAGCTTAAATTTCATGTTTCATCTGTTCCCCATCCTACATATGAAATGCAGTCTTGTTAAGTAAGTTAAAGCAATATGTTTTGCTCTATTGTCACCAAACAGTGGCCACATGAATGTGAATTTAGTCATTGTCTTAACCTGACCTCTAAGCCGTGTGGTTGTGTAATACTGCAGAGAGGAAGAGAGATCGACAGCAGCGTTACTGTCACCATGCACTGCAGCGGGAGAGAGACTGGCTGTTGATATTGGCCACAGAGACGCGTGTCTAAACCTGCGCCCTCATCTCAGACTGCGGCTGGCGTATTATGTAAGCTCTCTCTCTCTCTCCTCTACCTTTTCCCCCCAGTGTACTCTTCGAGCCAATACGTTAGAAACCTTGTGAATATTTCAAGACTGTTGCATCAACGGCAGTGTAGCAGATTGTGGTGGACTATAAATGTTTTATGGCACAGTGCATGTGGGAAAGATGTATTTTTAGAGGCTTTTTGAAAGCTCATTTCAAAACGGTGAACATACTGTATCTATGTACATCTCTCCCTTTTATTTTCAGCTGGGATGAGGACAGTAATAAATGAGTGGCTGTCCCGCTGCATCATGCAGGAAATCTCGCTCAAGGTGATTCCAGGATTCTTCAGCATTCTGCTCTCCAGAAGGATTGTTGTGATTTATGAAATGCTCCAGTTTGGGCAGGAAAAGGACACAGAGGACAGAAAGGAGGGGGATATAATGACATCACACAGGCTAAAACACAGAGATCTAGCCATGGGTGATAAGGTTTAGTTTCTTTTCACTCTGGTACCAAGAACTTTCAACACCAATTTTGATATATCAATCAGAAAGTATTCATACTTT
Organism: Enteromius thamalakanensis; assembly: GCA_032357475.1. Taxonomy (NCBI): domain Eukaryota; kingdom Metazoa; phylum Chordata; class Actinopteri; order Cypriniformes; family Cyprinidae; genus Enteromius; species Enteromius thamalakanensis. The sequence goes on along the minus strand of JAUCMT010000043.1, from coordinate 5,698,894 downwards.
ATACTACTATACGACTATTTATAGGGGACTGACCATTTTTTAGTCTGAAGAATAAATACTAGAAAAATCTGTCATCAATATACTCCAAAACTGTATTGCCTCTCTTTTTGTAGGACACAAAAGACATTTATCAGAATGTTCAAGCTGTTTTTTTTTTCATACAGTGAAAGTCAATGGAGACCAAATCTGTTCCTGGTCCTAAAAGAGCAGCTTGAAGATTCTGCTAAACATTAATTATCAACTTTTTCTGCTCCAAAATTAAAGTAATACAAATTTTGAATAACATGAGGTAAATGGTGACAGAATTTTCATTTTTAGGACAAGTCTCACTTTAAGCCTAAATTGCAATTTTTTTTAGAACTTTATTGTTATTTAATTTTTGTAGTAACCTCTAGAACCTTACACCAAACATTTAAATATTTAAAATGTCAAATGTGGATGATTTCAAAGGGAAAACATCAAACATTGTCAAATAAATACTTTCTGATATGAAAGCATATTTTAAAAATAAGTAAATAAATAAAAGAAGCATTTATTTATTTTAATCCTGTGGCAGAAACAATCTTCCATTGATTAAGGGGTAAATTAATAATGGAATAACTAATACTAAAAACACATAGTACCACCATCCAGTCCAAGCATGCTCAATTCAGTCTGTGCAAGATACGTTCATGTAGTCTTCACACTGTATAGGAGAAATGCACTGTGCTTCAACACAAACAAATGCGATCATACTGCACCTGTTGACATTTAGGTTGCTATAATGCCTTGAGTATTCTGTGTATGGGAAGGAAATAATCCAGGGTAATACAGGTCAGGATAATCTGGGGTGGTTATATTTGGCAAATAATCTCAGTGCATCAATGTGCTGAGTAATCCCAAATGATTCTGTTCTGTAATCTTCATCCAGCTGAATCAAATGGACGCACAGAGAAGTGAAATGCTACAGGCTTATGTCACAGTTTCAATAAAAGAGGCTGTCAGGCGTGCATGAAGCATGCATTCTATTGGTTTTTATTAACAATGTGATACAGTTAATGCCGTTTTTGAACTTGAAAATATTGTCCTTGTGCAGTTGTCGGTAGCTCATTTGCTTACAGGTTCACGCAGAGGCTCGCTGTAGTCATAGGGCGGCCATCACTCATTAAGATGAAAGTCCACAATGAACACTTAAACAATAGTGGATTTTAAAGTAACCTGATATAAAAGCTTTTGCTTGAATACGTGATTAAGTGTTTTTCATTCACACAGAGATCACAGTCATTACCAATGAAAACATTAGTATGCATACTACTAGAATACTAATCATTTATTAGTAGTAATTAAGGCCTTATTCGACATCCCTAATCCTACCCAATACTTAAACTTAACAACTACCATACTAACTATTAATAAGCAGCAAATTAAGAATTTATTGAGAGAAAAGTCATAGTTAATAGCTAACAATTGTTACCTATTCTACAGTGTTACCCCTTTTTTCATACTGAATATATTGTAATATAAATATATTAAACTCGTTTTGTTGACGGTTCTCTGACATTGGTTAATGGTCACATACAGATAAACAAATACAATTGTATTGAAGTCATTTGTTTTAATTTAGCAATTTTTATATCTTATTAAGATATAGCTATTTTATTAAACTCATAAACCATCTACAGTTCCTTCACAAACACAGTTTGATATAATGTTTAACACGCGTCATGTTGTTGATATCATTATAACGTGTGTGTGTGGGTCTGTAACTAATATTTTTCAAACAAATCTCTGCCAACCAAGGCTACATTTATTCAATAAAAGTACAATTAAAAATACTACATATAATATAAACATATCAATAAACATGTAATAATAAAATTTAAATTTTATATTTTAATATATTTTAAAACTTAATTTATTCCTGTGATGTCAAATGTAAATTTTCAGCTTTACTACTACAGTCTTCAGTGTCACATGACCCTTCAGAAATTATTATAGTATTCTGCTGCTCATGAAACATTTCTTATTACACTGTAAAAGAAAATCTGTAAAATTTACGGTAAAAAACTGGCAGCTGAGGTTGCCTGGAATGTGACCGTAAAAATACAGTAACAATGTTTTAGGTTTTACGGTTTTAAGTTAAATTTACAGTTAAATAACGTAATTTCATTAACTGATTTAATGTTTATATTAAAGCTATTAAAGTACTGAATTCAGTTTTGGACATTTGAAATACACTGATAAGCACCAAATGCAGGTGATGATGAGAAAGTCACAAGATGAACCAAAGCCCAACACATGTAGCTTTTTAAATAGTAACATATATAAAAGGTGCTTGGAGTCATTCACACAAACAATAAACACCATCATGGTGAGACTCATTAAACTGAAATATGCAATAAACATTCATTTAACAACATTACATGTGACCATAACCCTAATAAACATCACTGATTAGAAAAAACTAAGAAGAAACAGAATTATAAGAAAGAAAAAATAAAATTTAAACAAAATTTAAAATGCAATGCAGGGAATTCTGGGAATGTCAGCTTACATTTGCCCCGTAAATTTTACAGGAATTTACCGTTAACTTTAACAGTTTTTTACTGTTAAAATCACAGCAATTATTTTACATTATATTATCACCAATGCTCAAAACAGCTGATTATTTATTTATTTATTCAGGATTTTTGATTAATAAAGAAAATGGCATTTTTAATACTGTCACTTTTGATTAGTTAAAACTCTGATTAAACTTAAAACCCTCCTCAGAGACAAGCAAAACCATCTCAGCAGGCAGGCACTATAAGCCCCCACGTGAACATAAAGCCAGTTCGAGATTTGCCTGTGTTAGTTCAGGTGAGACATGAATGAACGAACACATCATCAGAACACGACGGCATGCAAAATGAGCTCCACATGGAGAAAAACCATGGCAACCCTCCGTCGTTTATCATCTCTGTGTACAACGGAGGAATTCTTTGTAGCCCACACTCCACTTGCCTCTTATTGAAACAGATCCCTTCACCAAGGCCCCTTGAAATATCAACACTATCTGTGAAAACAGACACTTCTCATTTTTTTGTCATGTGGCTCTGGTGCCAGCCGCGGAGTTAGTCAGAGGGGAGATGGGTCTGGGGGAGACTGAGTGTTTGTGGGGTTGTGAAGCAAGTACAGAGATGTACGTCCCCTTGGGCCTCCACCCCCCAACCTGTTAGTCCTCTGTTACTAGGCAACACCTGCTGGCATGTGCTAAATAAAGATTAGCACCAGGCGAGCCGCCTGGCAGCAATGTAAGGGCTTCTAAGAGACACAAAAGCACAGCTCCTGCTTTTTCACAACTTCCAACGTCCACCGTTGATATTACAGATTAACAGCCAAAAACACATGCTCTAGTTGCTGAAGAAAAATTACAAACCCAAATAAATCAATGTAATTTTTACCCTGCTAGTCAGAAGTATGGAATAATTAAGATTTTTTAATGTTTTTGAATGAAGTCTGTATTCTTACCAATTTGATCAACTAAGTGAAATATTATTAAAATTTTCAATTTGAAAATAGCTTAAAATGTGCTTTATTCATATGACATATCTGCAGCATCATTACATCAGTCTTCAATGTCTCATGATCTTTCAGAAATCATAATAATATGCTGATTTGCTCCTTTGCTTATGAACAAGACCCACACACACAACAGTCAAGGACATTGCAACACTGAAAACGCAAGTAACAGATGTGAGTAGTACTTGTCTGAGCAAAAATCTCCCTTACATTGCTATACATGATTGAAAAGGCATTGCAATGCAGTTACTATGGAGTCCTGGATGTTCACAAGAGCCATAATAAACGTTAGTACCTATCATATTGCAAAGTTAAAGTGTTATTTGCATTAGTGGTCATGTGATGTTTGAACAGACGTTACTGATGAGCAATAACTAGCTTCTCAGTGTACTGTATCTGGGGGAAGGGAAAATGGGAGTGAACAAGAGACATATGGGTGGATATAACTGCTAAATGATAGAAGATTTGGAGACGAAAATCTATCTAATCCACACAGAAAACACAAACCCATCCACTGGTGCTTTCCTTCTGTGGCTGGTGGTCATTGCGTAACACTTTCATTACATAACCCCAAATGTACACTCACATCAGAGGGTTATCTTTAGTGCTTTTTAGTATGAGGCATCCTGGAGTGTCCCATTTGAAAGCAGGGGAGGAGAAAAAAAAACGAACACATCTGAACGTCCTGTGTGAGCAGCAGCAGCATCATCATAAGGGGACGCTCGAGTGATGCTTCACCCTCCTCCCACATATGAGGCTTGTTTTAAATTTAAAATAAGACCATGAATAAACCAAGCATAAACGTGGGGGCGTTCAGCTCAGGAAATAGAGACATTGAAAGCTGCAGAATATATTGTTAGGGTTGTCTAGGGCTGGTGTTTTAAAGATTTTGATCTGGAGAAGTAATAGAGAGAAAACATGGCCCAAACTGGCCAGTGATCGTCTTAAACTTGACCAGACTGCTCTCAATGGTTGATCTGACGGTCAAGTTACATTAGGGCCTTTTGCACCACAGGAACTACTTCAAAGTACCCATGGTACAAAAAAACTAGGAATGATTTAAGTTCCAGGAACTACGTTTGGAGGAACTAAATGAGCTCCTACTTTAGAGTAGGGTCTAAATAACAACTTTCGGTGATGTAAGTGTACGCTCATTGGGTAAACACGTACACGTTCACTGGTTTACGTTACTTCTTAGTACCCACTGTCGGTGCGAAAGCAACTCTTCAAAGTAATGGTACTGGAAAATAGTTTGCGCAAAATAATCCTTGAACTTTAAGTTCTGGGACTAAAACGGTGCAAAAGGCAAGCTAAGAACTATATTCTCATTCCGGTGTAATAATCACTCAACTTTTCATTTTCATCAATACATGCAGGACCTGATTTGGCAGAGTGTGACATGTTCCTCAACAATATTGTGACTAACCAATCAGATTTAAAGGACCAGTTCATAGTTTTTTTTTAAGTTTTGGCTTACATTCAAGTGTTTGGTGCTTGTACATCAGTTTTATTCTTCTATTATTTCCTCCGATTTTAGGCATTACTTATGGTTCAGGTCAGATTTTGGTGTAGAGAAATGGTCAAGACAAAATTTTCGGAAAAATACGTTGACGTAGGAAAACATCAAAATCAGGAAGTGCTTAGTACACAATTTAACTATAGAAGAGTCAAGCTTTAAAAAGGAAACATATCAAAACTCTTTGGTTAGTTTTAAACAAGATTCTAATGGTCTAATCCGATTCAATGATCTATGCTAAGCTAAGTGCTACCGCCAGACCCAGAGATCGGGTAAATGGATTTGAAAAACGGTACAACTCTATGAGCCTTTTTTCAAAAAAATTGTGCAGTGTTCCTTTAAATTGAACCACTGTACTAAGCTGCTCTTGATCTGCTAGACTATCAGCCACAAATGTCAAAGTTAACACAGCAAAAAGAAGAAAAGTGATATTCGGCAACCACATTGTCAGGGTGTTGCAACACGCAATTCTGCAAATTGATTCAGTATTTCAAGAACCTTGAGCACAACTGGCACAGGATGTTCCAAGCCAAGGTTAAAGAATCCCGCTTGAAAGCAGTAAGGCAATGTTCACTCACGTAGATCATCTGGTTATTTGCATGCCAGATCACACAGCATTTGAGTATAATTGTGAGGTTTTAAGGGGTTGTGTCAGATATCTCTCATATGTTGTGCCTTGGCATTCGCTGCATGTAGCTGGTTGTCACTGTGGTTAATTACGTTCAGAGCTCTCTGCAGTGACCATAGTAACAATCTCCACGGTCTGTAGACCCACTGCCTATCTCTAGAACAAACCAACATGCCAGAGAAAAGAAAGAGAGGGGGGCTGAGGCTGTCAGTCAAAGCAGGAGAAGAAATAGATCCTGTCAGCCCAAAAGAAAGAACACTGACTGATAAACAGGAAGTGAGATGGATGGCTGCAGGGAAATATAATCACCATGAGCTAATGAAGGTAGATAAACCAAACAACCAGCAGTCAACCAAAGTCAGACAGAGAGATTTAAAGACTAAAAAAAGGGTAAGATTGTTGATCCTGTGTTACCCAACCCAACAAGTCACGGAAGGACAGTGAAATAATACTGAGCCAGAGTGGAGCAAGACAGACAATAGCCTGATCCTGACACTGACAAATGAGTGTGAGAGACAGAAGGAAGACGGATACTTAAGAAACAGATAAGACAACAGTACAGAGAAGCATGTTTTAGCAGGAAGTGATGAGGAGGGGGTGGACAGTGTGTCCTGTGTAAGGCGTCTGAGATCTGGCAGAAAATGTTGACATTTCTCTCGCTCAAACAAAGTGAATCACCCTCCCTTTCTCTCTTTGCCTCGCTTGCGCTCATGTCTGCTAGTGCAGGGGTTAATGAAGTGTATCATTCACCTTTTTTGGAAAGTAAGATGGTAGGGCAGACAGGTCTGCTTAAGCTCTGGTCCTCGAGATCCACTTTCCTGCAGAGTTCACTTACAAACCTGATCAGACTCACCTGCCTGTAGGATTCTGGTAATCCTGAAAAGCTACTAGGGCTGTGTGTGAAATCTTTTAATCTATTTTAGGCAATATAGAATATAGAAATCCTGGTGAGGATGCATTTATTGGACCAAAAAAAACTATTGTGTGCTGTCATTGCGCAAATTTTGAACGCATTGGTGAGTTTGTTGAGGTGTGCTAGGTCAGGTTCAGAAATAAAGTTACCGGAACACTGCTTTCATTGTTGTAATCTTGCAAATGACGGTTCTCACAGGGCTGTTACACCAATAGACAGAAATTGACAAGAGAGGTTAATAAAGTAAGGACCTTGTACAGGGACTTCAACCCAAAGGAACTCCAGTACTGAAGGGCCACTGTTTAGCCTTGTTTGGAGATGGAACTAAACTCTACAGGACATTAGCTCTTGAGCTGAAGTTTACTGCACACAAAACAGGAAACACTTTGTGAATTCCAAAGTTGTAATCAGATTGGTTGAATTCCAAAGAAAGCAGCTTTTGTGATTATAACGATGACAATGATTGCATCAAGGTCAACTAAACCAGGGTTGTTCAGTCTTGCTCCTGGAGGGCCGCTGTCCAATGGAGTTTAGCTCTAACCCCAATTATACACACCAGAATCTGCAAGGCATACTAGAAACTTCCAATTGTAAGGTATGTTAAGGCAAGTTAAAGTTAAACTCTGGAGGACAGTGGCCCTCCAAAAACAATTTGCGTTGAATACTTCACTGCTTCAGAATGCTTGACTTCACTAGGTTATAGTACTCTACTCAAAAAAATACAGGGAACTCTAAAATAACACATTCTAGATCTGAATGAATGAAATATTATTATTAAATACTTCGTTCTTTACATAATTGAATGAGCTGTCAAAAAAAATCACACAAAAGCATGGCATCCGTAGCCAGGGATCCAGTTTCCCAATCTTGGGGTTCTCTGGCAAATGCCAAATGTCCTGCATGGTGTTGGGCTGTAAGCACAACTCCCACCTGTGGATGTCGGACCCTCATGGAGTCTGTTTCTGACCATTTGAGCAGACACATGCACATGTGTGGCCTGCTGGAGGTCCTTTTGTAGGGCTTCGGCAGTGCTCCTACTGTTCCTCCTTGCACAAAAGTGGAGGTAGCGGTCCTGCTGCTGGGTTGTTGCCCTCCTACGGCCTCCTTCATGTCTTCTGATGTACTGGCCTGTCTCCTGGTAGCGCCTCCATGCTCTGGACACTACACTGACAGACTCAGCAAACTTTCTTGCCACAGCTCTCATTGATGTGTCGTCCTGGATGAGCTGCACTACCTGAGCCACTTGTGTGGATCGTAGACTCTGTCTCATGCTAAGACTAGAGTGAAAGCACCACCAGCATTTAAAAGTGACCAAAACATCAGCGAGAAAGCATAGGAACTGAGAAGTGGTCTGTGGTCACCACCTGCAGATGCACTCCTTTATTATTTTTCCAAATTGCCTATAATTTCCACCTGTTGTCTCTTCTATTTGCACAACATGTGACATTAATTGTCATTCAGTGTTGCTTTCTAATGCCAAATTCAGACTGCACGTTGCGTTGGATGTTGCGTTCTCATTGGCTGTAAGTAATCGCCGATGTTATTTTCAGTCAGAACACATTTCACACTGAATGATTTTGAATCGCAGACAGGTAGATACTTAGCACAAGTCGTGGCTTGTCTGCGATTCTCTTAGATCGTGTCTTTGACAGTTCACACTGTGATTGTCACTCGCGTAAACGTGCAACGATTTGCTTGTAATTTCAGGCATTTGTCAGCGATTTCTCAAACCTGTCGTCAAGTCAAAATCAAGGCTAAAATCGTGCAGTCTGAACTCCACATAAGTGGGTAATTTGATTTCACAGAAGTGATTGACTTGGGAGTTACATTGTGCTGTTTAAGTGTTCGCTTTATTTTTTGAGCAGTGTATATTAAAGAATAATCATGTGACTTAGGTACACTGGGTGACCTGTAAATGCAAATCTCATGAGACTTTAAAAACTATTTTGTGATTATACAATTTTTTTTTGCTAAATTAACGTTTACATTAGGCATATTTTCTATTTGCAATTGAATCACTTTACTGCCATTCACAAACCACCTCTTGTGGCATTAAAGGGGAAGTTTTCACTAGATTTCATAATTTCAAACAGTAACATCAAGCCATCCAGGATCTTTTAATCTACAGTTTCATGAATACAAATTAAACCAACTATTTTCATGTCCAGGCAGCCTATGTGCCACTGAAAAATGGTGCCAAATAAAATATTGACAAAGCAGTTTATTTCAAGTATTGTAACAATGAACAAATTGGCATAATTTACAATGTGTAAATCATGTACAAGTGTCAGAGAAAATGAAATTCATTTTAAGACTGTGCTGGTGTGCAGCCTTTAGACATTAAATGAGTAACATGTGGCTTCATTAAATTTTTCCCTTGAACAACATTAAACAAACAATAAAAAAAAAAACATATCCAACAGCAAATGTTTTTAATCAATATTTAAAAAAGCTCTGATAAAATAAAAATAATTTTTTCCCCAGATCAGTTCTTCGGAGGTTTCCCAACCAGCTGCTCCTTTACAAGAAAAAAACAAAAAGCACAACATAGAAGGCCTAGTAAAGCCTTTAATTTCTCTCCTGACCCACAATAACTGCTTAGATGACTGACTAGCTCGTAAGCCCATCACAAGTGCTGCTAACAGGTTCTGTGCCATTAGCATTGGACTTGGAATCGTTTTTCTCCGTTTCTTCACCTCCCTGTTCTAAGAGGTCCAGCTCTTGGCTTATTCCCTCTGCATCTTCTGTGTTTCCTTTCTGGGTTTCTGTTGAATCATCGCTCCTCTTGCCTTGTTTGTCACGGAAGACTTCCACCCCGACCATGCGTAGGTAATGAAGACGCTCATTACGTGGGACGAAAGCCCTGATGGAAGTCTTTCCCCTCCAGCCGCACAAATCTATAGGGCACTGAGGAGCATCAAGATCCCTAAAGAGATAAAAAGAAAGAAATTAAAAGGTTGATGCAAGAGAGGAAAGAGCCAAAGAATGAGCGACGGAGAAAACAACGAGAGGAGAAAGCAAGAAGGGAAGAGGAAAATGAGCAAATTATTGATCAGCTACAGCGCAGACAGCGCCAGGAACCGACGTGGAGCGTGACGGGGATGGTGGTTGGGGCACTTTAAGAGCGCCTGTGATCAGACTGATGGAAAAAAAGTGAAAGATGATCAGGCGCGCTGTGCTGGAACGGGACGTCTTGTTTTCATGTGGGGAGCCAGCAGCACGCTGCCAGCAGAGGAGGATGACACCACAGCGCCACACGCCGCTAATTACAGTGACATCACAGCCGCTCTCGGCTCGTGTCACTCACAATGATGAAACTGTGAAGAACAAGTGCCTGCATGTCGACATTGGAGTATGTGTTTTGTGGGGGCTCATATTAATAAGAAAATGAATAGACATTCATAGATTCCCATGATGCTGTGAGGCTAATTTAGACATGTCGTCTAGCACAAAAAGAAATGGTGCAATTAGGCTGTGTGGCGAACATTTATCAACCATACCGTTTGTTGGGAATACTAAAAAGGGCTGTTTGAAATTTTTTTTGCTCAGTTGAGTGAGATTGCTTTTCTAAAATTATTTTATATACAACAAAGAACTTACATGACTTTCAAATGATAAAAAAAAAAACAAAAAAAAGTCAGGCAAGAGTGTAGCAGATGAACTTTGATTGAACTAGAATTGTGTATTGGTGTTTTTGCATGGTTAAAAAAAACAAAACAAAAAACATACCTTTCTTATTTATTCCTTGTTATAAATAGTAGTAAATATGAAATTTAGCAAATTGTCAGTTAACCAGTTAATGAGGTCATTTAAAGGGATAGTTCACCTAAAAATGAAAATTCAATGTTTATCAAACAACATTTGCATTTCAGATCAAGACCTTGAATACATGTTGGCAAAAAAACATGCGTCACAGTGACACAGGCGTCTATTATAACACCAAATTAGTG
>JAUCMT010000043.1:5634515-5680497 GCA_032357475.1 Enteromius thamalakanensis | reverse complement strand
AAATCAAAACAACTCACCATCTTTCCAGCTTCATGTTGGCCAGCTTTTCGGAGTCTGTTGGTGGAAACATGGTGGGTCTGATCTGAGTGTGACGACTTGTTGGTACCTCTGACCAGTCAGAGAACCACTGACCCTCTTTGGTCATTACCTTTAAAAGAGCACAGAGCTAGATTACACTACATTTATTTGTTAAGAAATCAATACTTTCAAACAAGGATGCATCAAACTGACCAAAAGTTAAAGAAAATTTCCGCCTTTTTCACTTTTATTTTTTCGTGTCAATCTATTAAATTAGTAAATAAGCAAAAACAGTAAGCAGAACATTTGTAGTCAACCATCACACGCTTGAGAATTTAAAGTAGCAGGCATGCTTGAGCTTATAATAAACAATATGGTTCGCTGGTGTGCACTGATGAGTACAGAACACTGTTTAGAGTCCCAGTCTTAGAGGCGGCAAAAAGAGCAGTGAATTTGTTGTTTTTATATGCTTTTAACAAATGTGTATTTGACAAGCACAAGAAGACATGAAAGAACTTCTCACATCCATGCTATCTGACAGTTGTTTTCTGTGTATGCGCTTGGATGTGTGTGCTCAGAAAGCTGTATACAAGATGTTTAAACTAATATGGTTTAAAGCATGTGCTTTAAACATGTGCTTTCAGCAGGATAGACCATCAAAATTAAAAAGATGTTTTTAAGCAGGGTATCTGAGGTACGAGTAACAGCAATCCTATTCTGGAAAAGGTGGCAGGGATCAACAGATCATTCGCATTTAAAAAGACATGCACAAAAACAACGTGTTTCTGCTTCCACTTAAATAACGATTTTTAAATGATACAAGAAATGATCTGTTGGTAATTTTGATCTGAAACTTAAAACACATTTTAGGGACGCATGAGACATCTTGCAAAAAGAGGCATTATAGGTGTCCTTTAAACGCTAGCCTCCAAGTTGCCAACCACATGTCATGTTCGCTATGCATCACTGTCTGAACTTTACAATATGAAACCAGAATACAAGATCTGATTACTTTCAATTTGATTTGGAATGTTACCAAGATATACTGGAATATCAAAAGAGCTTTACTTTTTGTAAAATAAGTCCTCACTGGAGCAACTACCACAGTCTGCTCTTGCTGCAGTTAATGAAGGGAACTGACAGAGCTAATGCAAAAGACATCAGCCAGGGCAAACTCAACATTTATAGGCAGAAACAGTACAGAAAGAAATTGATGTCAGAGAGTGGAGGCTAATGCTTCATTACCTTCCAAGATGTAATTCCAGGCATATATTTGAGTCCTGGGAGATCTGCAGAGGCATCTGCTAACTCTAAAGCACCTGAGAAATAAACAAGAGTGAAGAAACCACCACAGAAGAGTGGGATGAGAAAAAGCAAAGGGTGAAGGAGAAATGACAAGACTAATACATTCAGCTTAATGCTTAAAAATACACTGTTTGAAATATTGTATTGCCCATAGGTTTTGAACATTATTTTAAAGATACATAAACCAAAAAAGTTGAAACTTATATAAGGGTAAATCTCAACAACAGGTATATTTACATACATACATACATACATACATATATATATATATATATATATATATACATATACATATACATATATATATATACGAATATTATTAAAAATTATTTGAACTTGAAGAACTACAATAAAATTAATATTTTCTTATTCACACTGACAAAACAAACTTTATAAAGCTTTAATAGTGCAGTTAAAACAAAAATGTGGGGATTTGAAATAATTTATTGCAGAAAATCAAAAAAACTAATGAAAAATAAAAGAAAACACTTAAAGGCTATACTATGGTAATAAGAAGTGAAAATGTGCTTAACTATCATCAAAATACTGTGATAAATTCAAATAGGAAAATCAAATGAAAAGGGCACCAAAATAAAGCTTGATTTTCATTATGCAAAGTATATTTCTCTCTTTGAATGAAATGGGTCAGAAATGTTTTTATGAGCCATAAGCCAGAGGACAGCAGACAAACCTTCACTCTTCTCCAGCAGGGCAGTAATGACAGCTTCATCCTCGATGGGGTTCAGAGAGCAGGTGGAGTACACCATCCTGCCCCCTACTGCCAGCTGCTCCACACCTCGCACTGCGATCCTGATCTGCAGCCTGACGGACAAAGAAAGGAATTTAAAAGACACAGACTCAGAGCAGTAAAAAAAAAAATAAATAAAAAATAAATGTTCTGCAATCACAGCCACCTGAAGACACAACACAGACCCAAGCTGACAGAGCAACCTAAAGAAAACAACACCTCAGAAGACATCTCGTTTCATTAACAAGTTACAAAAAAGTTAATAAAAAAAACTAAACAAAACAACACTCTTTCAGAAAACACATTACTGCTAATTCACTGACTCTGCTGAAGAACTTTAGTTTACAGACAATAATCATTATGTATCAAGACTTCTGGGTTTATCGGAGTGCATGAAGACACATGTAGAATAGCGTAATGCTAACTGAACAGTATACTCTGTATTACAAAATTGATACATTGTTCAATATAGTTGTATACAAAATACCTATCTATAAAAATTCTCAATTTAACTGATCCAATAAAATAAATAATCTGCATTAGGGTTGAACCGATTCCTCGAGTAGACCAGGTGAATGGGTGGAATAAACCACAAGGGTCAGTGCAATACTGCACGGTGGATGTGGAGGGAACCCCAATGGTGAAAGCATCAAAGAGGCTGGAATTCATTCATTTTAATGTAAGCTGGCAGCGAGAGGCAGCGCGGCGCGTCATGGACGGCGAGTGCGTCGAGGAGAGTTGAAATCAAGGTTAACTTTATGGTAATAAGCTATGACGTGTTTTGGCGGCAACCAGTCAGAATGCAGTCCACCAATAGCGCAGCAGGGCGGCAAGAGGGCACTATACTGGGATATTTAACAGCTTATACCATAGCTACTTATCAAAGGAATGAGTTTACAGTCAATAACTTGCATGGCTTTTACGATTAAACAATAGGTAAAAACATTTTTTTTTTTAAATAAAAAAAGCATGGCCAGCCAATACTTCATAGCAAAATAAAAATGTAATTTTTAGTAAAATTTTAGTAAAATAAATACATTAAAATGTAAAATTTTATAAAATTATAAATATCATCAATAAATAAAATGAAGATTTTTTTTTTTCCAAAAAAGAAACCAATTAGTTGTTCATTTTGAAAGACTGGTCTTATTTTTCCTTGCATATTTAATATTGCTCCTTAATTAAGCAAAAACGTTTTTATACGATTACTCGATTATTCAATGGCATTTTCAGTAGAATACCAGATTACTAAAATATTCGATAACTGCAGCCCTAATCTGCATGTGTGTGTAAAATCTATTTTTGTTTGAAGAACCCATTTTAATTAACAGTTAAGACAATTTAATGTTTCTTGATTGTCAAATCAGCATCAGATAATGTGACACTGAAGAATAAAGTAATGATGCTGTAAATTCCGCTTTGACCTAACAGGAATTAACCTTTTCATAAATGTACTTAGAAGTGTAAGTAATAAAAAAATATTAATTATCTATTTCAATATAGATATAGAAAATCAAGTGGAGTGCATTACAATATTCCACATACCGGTAGAATGGATTAAGGCAAAACCATATAGATTAAATTTAGATACTACTAAATTTAAAACACTGTATAAAAAAAATAAAAATGCACAATCTAAAAACAGTAGAAGTACACTATTCTGAACACAGGCTGAATTAACTAGACTAGTCTTACCCGTGGAGCTGGAGGCTGTTCATGGTTGTCCATTTTTTCCACACATCAATGTTTTTCCTCATCGTTCCATCTCCACTGTGAAGAAAACGTTGATGTTTTTATTGTTTGCCGTTTAATTGCAACACAATTAAAGATCATTTCACTTTATTTTATGGCATCCTTGTAACATTCAAATACAGAGTAGGTCAGGGTTCCACAAATCTTACCCTGGAGGTCCGATCCACTGCAGAGTTTGGATCTAACCCTAATCAAACACACCTGAGCATGTTAATCAGTGTCTTAAGGATCATTAGAAAACACAGGTAGGTGAGTTTTATCAGGGTCGGAGCTAAACTCTGCAGTGCATCGGACCTCCAGGGTAAGATTTGAGAACACCCTTTAGTAGGTGATCTGGGTCAAAAACTTTTTTTGTTATGCTGGTTGAAAGTCTCATTCACAGCAATGACTAAGTTAAGTGGTCTAAATTAATTTATATCATCTGTGGAAGGTTTAATTGGGACCATACAAATGTTTGCCCAATCAGATTACTCTGAAAACGATGCTAGGCTGTCCTACGTGCTTGTCAACAAATGTATCTGCATACCTCTGTGCATCCTGTTGTTAAATTACTTGAAAAACTAATGGTTATAAACACAGATTACAGATGGTGGCACCATGACCACATTTATTTCCTTCAAGTAATTTTAAACAGGACTGTATTAACTTTAAGAGAGCTTCCTGTGGTCGTATGAGATCATATGCTTTTTTTTTTAAACAGTTACATCAGTGTTTAGTTAACAAGGCAGCAAATTTTGAATCGCATAAAAGTAATATTTAGGAATGATTTTCAAAGTTAGGAAACTACAACCCTACGCAGGTCTAAAAGGCAAGCCATAATTACATCTTTAAAGTTGACTTCATATCATTTCATCCCAGAAGAGAAATGTTTAGGCAGCAAAACCAGACTGACCACACTGTGTGTGTGTGTGTGTGTGTGTGTGTGTGTGTGTGTGTGTGTAAGATGTTTGGCCTGCTGGTACAGAGCAGACGGTGTTGTGCTTGGCACCTGATTCTGCTAAAGGCCAAGTATAGACTCCACCAACTATAAACCTTGCTATATGATGTTACACACTGGGAAGAGATTCACTGCTCAGCTGAAAACACAGGGCTCTGGCATGTGCGCAGCCCACGCATCTATAATTGTGATCCTTACATACCCTGTGGCAGCAGCTTGCTGCTGTTTGACAACACATACACAACACAACACACTCACCAAGTCAAACAGCAGAAGATACATCTACAGATTTTAATAATCCACATTAAATGTACCTAGACCTAGATCTCTTTGCAGTTTATTTTGGCCTGTAGCCACTTAGAAGAGACCAGCAGATGACATTTTAAGCAACCAATAATCACAAACCAGACTGTACAGCTTCTGGGAAGATTCGCAGAATTCGTTTTTTTTTTCCCTGAAAGATTTGGCAGATAGAAAGATTCTACGGATGCTAAAACCAATCAGAAGACAAACAGACCCATTTCATGCATACTAAAATCAGCTCTAAGTTTTATTTTTAAAAGTTTGATCCAGACTTATTTTTCTATATGGCATCTGTGTCACTTTTACCAAAATAATAATTTATTTTAAGTTGGGTTGTATTATAATAATAATACAATATAATATGTATATTACAGTTCACAATATTCAATGATATTTTGAAGGAAGTTTGAAAACAGCCTGGTTATAAATTTTCTTCAAAATATCTTCTTTGGTGTTCGGAAGAACAAAGAAATTTATAAAGGTTTAGAACTACTCGAGGGTGAGCAAATGATGACAAATTTTTTATTTCTGAGTGAACTATTTCTGGGTATTTTAATAATTTTAAGCATTAGAAAGTTTTTATTTAGCTTCATTCATTCATTCCAGTAATTTATAAATTTTATACTTATTTTTATACTATACTATACTATCTTTATACTATACAAATTACATCTTAAATCATGATCATGATTTCTGCTTGATTTATTAAAGATAACCGTTTGTGATATTTGCTTGCTAGTCATTTATCTTAAAGGTGTTTTACTTTAATTTGCATTATCTTGCATTGGTTACAAGCTTGAACAATCTTTCATGGATCTGGTTGCCATATGTCAAAAGTTTAAATCCCCTATTCTCATGAATGGACACATCTTCTGCTCTCTGGTTGTCATTGATTTGTGCAGAATTGAGCAAAATCATCATAATCAGTGAATCATGATGCAGCCCTAATTACTTTCAGTTACTTGGCAAGGCAATGTTTCTAATTTAGTACTTTGATAGAAAACTATAGCTTTTTCATGGTCAAGTCAAGCTCAAGTCAATAAAACCAACTCTTGTTCCAAGCAGAGACCCTCACCTGCAGGGTACATCACACAGGATCCGGTCATAAAACAGGACATCCTTCTTCCCGTCCTGATCAAAGTGCAGACGCGGAATGCTTGAGGCGTCATGATTGACCACCATAATACATGGACTGTTCAATCTCTTGGCCTGGTGGACCAGCAGGTAGCAGCGTTTGTTATCCACATCATTGGCAATTACAAAACCCTCTGAAAGCAAAGAAGAGATGGAGGATAACTATGTGATAGGATCATCTGGAATTAAAACCCATACTAACGAGTAACGATTTACCAGGGAAAGACATGTCCATGTCAGAGTGAAGCATCTCTATTAGTTGAGCAGTTTTTGATCCTGGAGCTGCACACATGTCCAGAATCTAGTCAGAGGAGCCAGAAAGACGATGGAGATCAGACCTCATGGTTCAAGTGTAAAAAAAAAAAAAAAAAACACACAACACAGAAAACATGCAGCTGTTTTTTTTTAGGAAACATAAACAATGTACCTTATGTTGAGGCTCAATTTTTAGTAGAAGAGGAGGAATCATACTGACTGCTTCCTGTCTGCTAATATTTCCCTGATTGATGAAATAGAATTAAAAGAATGTTGATCAAAAATTGCATTTGCATAAATAAAAATTAAATAAATAAAAATAATAATAAAAGTTTCGTAGGAACAATTTTTTTACCGATTCTGTTTCGCTGACCAAAAACTGGTGGAATTTCTCCAGGAGCGGAGATTTGCGCAGAATCTTTCTGCTCAGGTTAGTGTGCCATGCCAGTTCATCAGGATACCTAACAGTAAGGTGAGATGAATTATGACTCCTCAAGTACAACGATTTCCAAGGACATTCAAAATGGATTCAAAAGAAAGCAAATAGTTTTTTGTTCATCTTACCAACTTAATGGCTGAGGAGCCTCAATCTTCTGCCCATCCACCTCAAGATCTTGAACCTCTTTGAAGTATTTCTCTTTAAGAGTATGAAGGATTTCTTTGGCATGACTAATTAAAGGGGTAAAAAAAAAATTTAAAAAAAAGAGACAAATAATTAAGTTTGATCATTGCATTTTTACCTGAAAGAAAGAAAGAAAGAAAGAAAGAAAGAAAGAAAGAAAGAAAGACAGAAAGAAAGACAGAAAGAAAGACAGAATGAAAGACAGAATGAAAGACAGAATGAAAGAAAGAAAGAAAGACAGAAAGAAAGACAGAAAGAAAGACAGAATGAAAGACAGAATGAAAGACACAGACAGACAGGCACAGTAATGTCCTGAAAACTCACCTTCTCCTTGTAATATCTACATCATACCAATGTCATTATACAAATTGATGTCCTCATTTGTCACAAAAACGCATTATACAAACTTTTATTTTGGATGCACTTAATCATTTGACAGCACTAAAAATTGCAGGTGAGTAACAATATATACTGTCGTAACTAAAATATGTACTGTGTATACTCTGCAAATTTAGCATCAAATAGGTTAATACTGCATCAAATATGGTAAACCCAGAAAGTCAGACATTTAGCTACCACACTTGTATTATTATTAATAAATTAAAAAAAAAAAAAAAAACTTTATAAACCCATGTAGTCAGATACAGATTTTTTTTTTATATAATAAAGTCCAGTCCTGATATAATACAATTTTAATGACCAGTACTTTCTTTTACCCGTTTATCATATTTGCTGTGTTTTGTTTTTTTTTCTCACATATTTGCAGTGTATTTTTATACTCCATCACAGTACTAATATTTTAAATATGAAAAATTATTTCATGTGCTTTTGTCATTTTATCAAAGTAGCGTTCATTTATTTTTATTCAGGTTTTAGTCAATTTTAGTACTTCAACTTAGTTTTAGTTTCTTGCCAAAATGACATTTCTAGTTTTTGTTTTACTTTTTTCCATCAGAACATTTTTACAGATTTCAATAAAAAAAATTAATTTAACTGCATCTGCGGATCATATAAAATGAACAGGTTTTTAGTCATGTCTAGTCATAATTTAAAACACTGCTTATATATATATAAAATATTATAATATAGTATATTGTCACAAGCTTTTGAAAATACAATGTCCTCTCAACTGTCTATGAAAGTTTTCAAGCAATATGGCTTGAAAGATGTGTGGCTGATGGGCAGTATTAAATGATAAGAAGAGCAGCAAATACAAGTTAAAAGGTATTTTAAATTCAAACAGTGTGGTAGTCAAATCACTGTTTGTCATTTAACTACAACTTCAGACCTGTACAAAACATCAGGTCACCTTTTGTATCCAGTGATGCGTATAGTTGCTGGCAGTGGCTCCCTCATGGCCTCCATGAACTCCTCAAACTCTCCCTCGGGAACAATCTTCAGCTCCTTGTAGTAATGCTCAAAGAGTTTGTTTTCCTTGATGATCTCAGAGTATCCAGCTCCCCAACCCTGCCAAAGGAACCCACGTGAGTCCCTTTTACTACCTACATACATGCCATATACCATGAGATTACACTGAAACTGTTATATATTATAGACATAACACTATATATAAGTCATATTCAAAAATGTATCTGCATTGTTGGCACTGGGCAGAAAAGTAAGAGGCTAGAGCGGTTAGCAAACTCACAGCATCATCTCTGCTTCTTTTCCCCTCGGGTCTTCCATCTTTGTTCTGCTGGGGTCTTTGTCTGTTTCTGTTTCTCCTACCCATGTTGGACGCGCTTACAACTCTGGATATAAACTTGTGATGCGTTTACTGTCTGAAGTACTGCACTTCTCAGCTCCTGCTGTACTCACGTGTTCGTGACGCAATCCAAACAAGCGCACATTCGACTAAAAGACCCCTTCCTTGGTGCCCGCATTATTGCCTGACTTATATCCATACGCGTTTTTGCCTCTAAATCCTAATTAATCCTAATTGTACCATGGTACATATGTAAAAAAAATAACACAAAATGATATTAAAATAGTCGAAATTATATAAACCTGCCTTTCAATAGTCGTTTATGCACCAATATCTTTCAAAAACGTGCATATATTAAGGCGTGTTTTTACACACACCGTGCCCACCGCGTATCTTCATTGGCTAAACCTAATTAATAATGGGTGGGTCTTTCAGGTTCCTCCATGGTGTCAGTTTGTTTTGCCACGGGTTACAAAACGTTACCTGAACCCTTCTTCCACGTAAGTGGCATTAGCAATTATGGATGCTATTCTGAGGACATTGTTTTTCTCGGAGGAACAAGAAGTATACGTTTTGAACTGTTTATCGTACTTGATGATTTTTATGGCATTCATAACTTTTTTGACTTTACTCTTTGAGCACGTGCCTTATGGCAGATATGCATCCAGCAGATATGGGTTCCCTGTGAATGTAAAATTCGCCTGGTTCGTTCAAGAGCTGCCGGCTTTGCTGGTGCCTTTGAGTTTGGTGCTCTGGAGTCCATGTGCAAAGATAAATCACCTGCCCAACCAGCTACTTCTGCTCATGTTCACTTCCCATTATTTGCAAAGGTATGATTTATGAAATATAAAAAAAACATGTATAGACATGCATGAGTAAATAACCTTGCCATGGAAGTGGTTATTTTATCATATTTGTATTTTTGTAAATATAGGTCCCTCATCTACCCATTTTTAATTCGAGGAGGGAAATCCACACCATTCATCTCATTTGTCCTGGCCTTTATCTTCTGCATTTATAATGGGTACCTGCAGGCAAGATACCTGAGTCATTATGCAGATTACCCACCTGGTTGGGAAACACATCCCTGTTTCATCATAGGTAGGTGCTAGTAAGTAAATAGTAAATTTTCAGTGTATAATCATTTCATTTTGCTTATCCTCTACACCAGTGGTTTTCAATCCTGTTCCTTGTTACCCACTGCTCTGCACATTGTGCATGTCACCCTTATCTGACACACTCGTTTGAGTTAATAAAGATCTTCCCTAATGAGCTGATGATCAGAATCGGTTGTGTAAATTAGAGAGACATGCAAAATGTGCAAAGCTGTGAGTCCTCAGGAATAGGTTTGAAAACCATTGCTCTATACTGCAGAATATAGTATTTGTTTCTAATACATTGGTATCAAACTCCGTTCCTGGAGGGCCACAGTTCTGCACAGTTTTTCCAGGAATTGTGTTTGAGACCAACTACTTTTTAAGAGATGATACTGGAATACATCCCCCACCACCGAGGCATCATCAGCATATGACAAAACACAATGCATTCACTACCGATCAAGAAAGAGACACAATTAGTTACTTGGCAGGGTTCTAGTTGTTCTCCCCTGACTGGTTACTGTAACATTGACCACTGCAGGGTGTAGATATTGGTTATCTCACTGAACTCTGGCTGACCTGTTATGGTTGACTGAACATTTTCTGCTATTCCCAGTATTCATTTGTATTCCCTAGAGGCAACATTTTGGTACGGTATACACTGTATCCTGTGTGTTGTAAAAAAAAATAAACATATACTTTAATTCAGCGATGACACATTATGACAGTAAAAATGTTTATAATGTTACAAAATTTCAAATAAGTTTGTATTAATCCAAAAATCCTTTAAAAATGACAGAACTCAAAAAATATGAAGCAAAACAACTGTTTTTAATGCTGATAATAATAATAATAATAATAATAAGCAAATCAGCAGATTAGAATTATTTCTGAAGGATCATGTGACACGGAAGAGAGCATGAGTAATCATGCTGAATTTTCAGCGTTGCATCACATGAATGAATTATATTTTAAAATATATTAAAATAGAAAAGTTATTTTTAGTAAAATAAGTGTGTGTATGTATATATATGTTTGTTTGTTTTCTATTATTTTACCTTAGTGAGCATAAGATCTTTTTCATATTGTAAATGTATTTATGTATAATTGGTAAAAAAATAAAAAAAAAATAAAAAATTGTAATGTTTTTCAGGGTCTTGTATTTGGTTCCTGGGATGCATCATTAATATTCATTCTGACCATATTCTCAGGAATCTACGTAAGCCTGGAGAGACAGGATATAAGATACCTAGAGGTAAGACGGTGATTATCGGACTGATAGGACCATTTATGAATTGGAAATGTGTTAGAGTGGGAAGTGTGGTTACATAAAACGCATGCGGTTTTGCATTTTGGAAACAGGCTTTGTTTTTACCACAGTAGGTCGATATTTTAAATTGAAAAATTAGAATCGGCACACACTGTGGTGTCAGCTCAGATGGCCAGTCAGTGCTCCTGTTCTGTGCTGGAGTGGTAATGCAATGCAAAAAACATCAGTTTTCCCTTTGAGTCTGGCTTTGCCTCTGAAAGAAAATAAAAATAGATGCCCTTTCTGTTTGTGACTCAATGCCTTAGCAACTTGTCATGACCAGCCTGCTCCAGAGATCCTAATAGTTTGTGACGTTCATTGTATCTCTTTTTCCATACAGTCAGTGTCCATGTAAGATGCAAATGCAATCATCATTTACTTCTATATATTTTTTTGAAGTCTTTCAAAGCTGACATCTCAACTTTACAGGGCATTATCAAACAATGTCAAATGAATAAAATTAAATAAAAAGAAAAAATAATAAGCCTTCAACAGAATAAATCGAATCTGCTGACAGAATGCATTATTTAGCCAAAATAAATGGATTTAAATTAGCGCTGTCAAACATCAGCGTATATGCATGTATTGTGCATACTTATGTACAGCATATATATTCTTATATTTAATGTATAAAAGCATGAAAAGTAATTTACTTCTATACATTAAACCTTTTTATATTTATTTATTTATACACATAATAAACATGCAAACACAAACATGTAAACAAAAACATTTATTTTGGATGCAGTTAACCAATATGCCAAAGTTGTTTAAATCCAAAGGCTTGTTCTGCTTTTATTTGATGTATAAGTGATGATGGACATGATGAATCAGTCATGTTTTTTTCTGGCATATTAAAAAGAAAAACGTGCTGGTCAGATGGTTTTACACTTAATAAGACTCATGTGATGCAATTTCTCTGCTTTAAAACAGGCTTGAAATTGTTTGTGTAATGTCTTCCGATCGAATATCTCTACTATTTTCTCTGTTTGTAGGGGGCATGTTTGAGTATGTCTCAGGAGCTAATTTTTTGGGAGAAATTGTGGAATGGACTGGGTTTGCTATGGCCGGTCACTCGGTCCATAGTGCAGCTTTTGCTCTCTTCACTCTCATTGTGCTGTCCAGCAGAGGAATGGCCCACCACAAGTAAGACATTACCATATGCCCAATGTGACTGCAATTACCCCCCCCTCCCCTGTATGCTTCCAAAGCTCATGTATGAGACATAATGAATCCAAGAATTACATGAAACAATAATTATAACCTAAATAAGTGGAGAGAAAATATGAAGCCTGTTTTAGGAGGGTTCGCATTTTGACATATACAAATATTTCTAATTTATTAAATAAACATTATGTAGACAAAAAACGGGAACCAATCAAAAACACAAGTTAAAATTAAAACAAAATATCCCTATCTGATTTCAACAACTATATAAATATTGAATAGCTTTTAATTTGATTTAAACAAAGTGTTGCTTTTTTCTTTTGAATTATTTCCTGTTTTAGAGTGCAATGTGATGTAGATATGTTCTAGACCAATTTATCCAGTCACGTTTCTTGTTGTGTGAAGATATGAGTATCGGAGATTGATTTGTAATGTGTTATTTCATTTCACAGGTGGTATCTCGCTAAATTTGAAGACTATCCTAAATCAAGGAAAGCTTTAATACCGTTTGTGCTCTGATCCTGTGGTAAGCCCATGCTTCCACCAAAACAATATTATTTTAATATTAGACTTCCTATTGTGATGGCATGACAAATATTTTGTGGTTTTCAAGGGAAGTGCTATCATAATGTACTAACACCGGGAAGAGATGCATCGAACACAATAACAATAACTCAATTCTACAAGATGGATAAATTAATTTATGTCCTGCAGCAACACACACATTTATAAAGTGCAAAAGTGCACAGTGTTACTATGAGATCAGACAGTTGAGACGAGATACACATGGCAAGCAGCTGCTGCCATAATCCAGACGTTCCCTATGAACCACCTCTTCTTCGAGACGGTAACAATGTGTCAGCAAAATATGGACTTTCTGATTGTGATAGATACAAAGCTGTCCAAGCTCAGAAAATGTGCAGAAACGCATGATTTACTTGCTGAAGAGAGGGAACGTTTAACCATGCACTGCAACAATAGCAGAACCATTAATTCAACGCTATCTCAACACAGTTCGTACGTATTTTATGAGGTGGCTAATTCGTACGACATCACTCGTGCGATTTTGTACGATTTAACTTTTAGGTCATTCAAACAAATTGTAAAATGTGAACGATTTAGCAAAAATCACATGAATTTGTTCGAGGTCGAATTAGCCACCTCATAAAATACGTATGAATTTCAGTGAGACTGGGCTGATTAATGATGTTAAACACACATCTGATTTTAAATATTCAGCCTTTTATGGTGAATTTGTCATTGTGGCAGTTTGGAAAAAACTGAAAAACTTCCTGTTAAGTAAAAAGCTATGCTGTACATGAGTGTTAAAATATATTGTCTTTAAATGTTAAAAAAATCTATAAATTTGAATAAAAATGCATATTATGTTTACTGATTATTGTGTCAGTCTTTAACCCTCCAAAAGTGAACTGTTTAGTAGATTTAAGAAATTAAATTGGAAGAATTTCAACAGAGGCATAACAGTGAACGGATTCATAATTTATTTGTATAATGGATTTATTGTCATCATTTGTCATTAACATAAAACCTTCAATCGATTCTGTCTTAAACTAAAGCACAACAAAACACAGCTTCTGCCAAACAGTTTTTCCCCCGACATTTACCAAGAACTTTGTCAACCGACGGCAGGGTTGATATGAGTTATAGGCTCAGTACGCAAAGCTGTCAAAATTGGCTACAGCTGTTGTTGTATATAAGTTACGCTTGTAACATCATTATTTACCATCTCTGACATGTTTTGACATGCAGCAGGTGGGCTCTCATATACCTTCAGGTGTAATGCATGAAGTATTGCGAGAGTTATGTGTTGTATGTCAGTGCTGTCAGCAGTGAAAGAGTTCATTAACGCTGGAATGTGGAAGGTCATATAAATTGCTTATAAATGTCCCATTGTCTGTAGTCTTATACTGTGAACAAAGTATTTTATATAGTCGTGAAACATAATTTTATCAATTTTTATTTTTTTAGCATGTATATCTAAAGATATACACTATAAGTCAAATAATTAGGATTTTTAAAATGTTTTTTGAAAGAAGTCTATGTTTGCAAAGTCTGCATTTATTTTCATCTGAAATGTAAAAAAACAATGTGAAATTGTATAAGTACTGTCAAATGATTAATCGCATTCCAAAATAACTTTGTCTAAATTATATATGCGTATATACTGTCCACGTTTATTATGTATATAGAAGTACACTCATACAGCATATATTTTGAAAATATATACATGTACAGTATATATTTGTACAAGTTATTTATAGATTATAAGTTTTTTTCAAAACTGTTCTTTAATTTTATACATGTGTGTGTGTATTTATATATACATGATAAATATGCAAAGTACATACACGTTATGTTCACAAAAGTTATTATTTAGGATTGCAATTAGTCATTTGACAGCACAAAATGCTACAATTTATTTTTATTTTTTTTTCTACAATTGTTTTTTATTTTAATATATTTAAAAAATGTAATTAATGTGATGCAAAGCTGAATTATCAGCATCATTCTTCCAGTTTTTCTCATAAGATGGTCTTTCAGAAATAATAATATGCTGATCAATGTGCTGCTTAATATTTTTTTATGGAAACTGTGATAGACAACCAAACATTTGGGGTAACTATAATAAAAAAAAAAGTATTTTATTAAGTAAGGATACATTACTTAAGTAACTTTGAGTTTATGTTTTTTAAAAATCTATATTGGATGGATGCCGTTTAATGAATTTTCTATCCCTCAGAGAATCTCCAAAAAAAATGTAGTATGGTTTCCAGTTTCCTACAGTGAAAGAATTGTTTCATGAGCAGCAAATCAGCATATTATAATGATTTCTGAAAGATCCTGTGCCCCTGAAGCCTGCTGTAATGATGCTGAAAATTCAGCTTTCACTGTTAATATTACTTCCAAACTTTTCTTATTATGCAGTATTTTCATCAAGTAAGTTTCGACTTGGTGACACTTTTTTCCTTAATCTTCATTATTCCAAACTTCTAAGTCACCAGTGTACTTCAGCTTTCATTCATTGACATTGAAGTTATAAAAATCCTTCTAGTTGATTCCCCTCAGATGTCTGTGGTCAGTCTGGAGCTCTTGGGGGCGTCACAATCTGTCTGACCGTTCTTTGGAGAAATAACCCCAGCCTCAGGCAAAGCAATGATGAAATCCCCCTGCAAACCACATTGCATGCATACATAACCTTTTGCAACACGGAGCAACCCCCTCACACGGGCTTTAGGCTTTGAGTGATGTAGAAGCATGCAAAAGACTGTGTCTAAAATATGTAACACCCAAGACTAGCAGCATTAACCTTCGGTGTACAGCACAACAGGAGATGTGTGTTCTGACCGTGCTGGGCTTCCCCCACATTACACATCTGCACGTGAGCTGAAGGCAAAGCACTCGTTGCGTAATCACCGTGGGAGGAGCTTGTCACTGCATTCTTCTTCATCGTGTCAGATTCTGATTTATTATCATCAACAGAGAATGCCTGTTCTTTCCTCGAAAGGCATTAGGGCTCCCTTATTTTCATGAGAACTAGTTTTTTTTTTTGGATTAGGATTTTTGTCTGTGTTTGCCGTAAATAAATTGATTATAAATTGCAGCATGAATTTGTTTTACTTGCTTAAAAGCACTGAGCATTTTTCATAGTACATTCAGTTTTTGGTTTCATATAGCTTCACTTAGCATTAAATGTTGATTTCCGGCTTCTTTTGGCCCACCACTAAACAGCAGGTTGCATAATTGGTAATGAAAAAATATGGTGCTTTTTCTCCTATGTTTGCCTGTCAGTAAAGGTCAGCAGATATCGTTGGATTGTCTGACACATTCTGCATCTGCGCAGTATCCAGAAGACAACTTTTGTTATATTATGCAATGTTTTTCATGCATATTTTTATTTAATTTTTTAAAAGGAAGATTTAAAATGAAGATTAATAATAATGATTTTTTTGTTTCTTTTATATAATAAAAAAATAATTTATTAAATAGGATTAAGAATGTATTAAAAAAAATTAAGCAGAGGTACAAGAGAAAAATAGTAGGTATACTTTAATTACAGTAAATGGCCTTGAGGTAAAAGAGGTTAAGAACCACAATATTGTTTATACTAAAATAATAAATGTTTTAATTATTGTTTGCATTTTTCGCTATATTTTATAATATAATATTTTAATGCATATGTAAAAAAGTATAAGTATATATATAATGCACTTAATCTCTATATGCAATGTCATGTGTTGGTGTTTAGAAAATCTAATATAAAATGGAGGATGACTATGAAATAAAAAAATAAAAATCTATCTATATGCATCAGTACGCTATTATTGCACACATCCACGCCCACACAACCATTGTAGTCACCAAGCTGTCCTCCGTTCTCGCGTGCCTTAATCGCTACGCTCGCAGTGTGGATCGATTGTAGGCAGGGTTGTAAATTCAAATGTGTGTCCCTCGCTTTGTAGCCGTTCGGAAGGGTGGGGTTGCTCGATTGCGCCTGCTCGGTGTGAAGTCTGGGGGTGTGTGCTGCCCCGATGGTTTAAATCCTACACATGCGTACTGGATTTCGGGGTTCAAGGGAATAGGCTACGCCATATTGGAAACACTGTATAGTTTAGCTAACAGTTTATTGCTAGCGAGGAAAAAGGGCCACTAATTGATTCCCGTTGGTTTTGGCGTTTGGCACGTCGTTATTTTCCCTGTCGCTTCGCGTAGCCCCGTTTACTGGCACGTTCTCGCGGTCCGGACTTAAACTTATCCGCTGAACGGGGGGAAAGGCGTTCGTTTGTTTGACAGGGCTGTTAGAAAGACGAGTTGAATGGATCCGAGGGTCGCTTGGATTCAGCCGGAACAGAAAGGTCCTGCGAACGCTTTATGGATGCGTGTGTGGGAGACGTCTCAGGTAAACCGGACTAACACAGGTCAGCACCAGAACCACCACCACCACAACCTCTGTGTCAATTCTCCGGCGTTTGACGTGTATAAGACTGTCGCGTCCAACGCAAATAACGGCACTAACGTTAAAAACAACGGCACTGCGATCCCGAGCGGCGGCTCTGCGGCTCACGCGTTAAATGGAAACACGGGAGACGGCGAAATGACCCAGAAGAGCGGCTCGGTTGCGGATCCGGCGTCCAGCTGCTCTAAATTAAGGACTACAAGCTCTAATCTGATCGCTGGGAATATGAATAAGGGGCACCCGTTTTTTACTTGCAGCGAGAGCGTGCTGAATAATGTCAACCATCATCTTCACCCTCCTCATCCTCATCTACGGCATTTCCATCAAGAGCAGCAGCAGAGTTGCATCAAGCGCCACCCGTCCCACCCGGCAGCGGTTCACAGCCACCATCACCACCACCATCATCCGGGCCGGAGGAAAAGCGACAATAAGGCCAGCACCTATGGGATAAACTATCTGCTCTCCAACTGGACTAACGGCAATTATGACAACTCCGGCACGCCGTGGAAGACGAGGAAATATAACCCAGGGGTTGACGGGTGAGATGAGCTTGATTCATAACAGCGGTCGGTATGGGGCGTTATAATGTTATGCTGTCTTTCTGTGGCCTTTCCGTGTGTGAGAAAGTGTCAGTGGGCCTTTTTTGGTCGTGTTGGGCCGGACACTTAGCTTTAGCGTGTTAGCCGGTGTCCTGGGTTCGGTTCGGAGACGCTGCGGTCTGTGGGTTGGGTCACTTGTGGAATGTGTGTGTCTGATTAACCGTTTTTTTTTTTGTAGCGAATTTGATTCGTCAACGATTCAATCTTTTGATTCGGATCTTTGTCAGTGAATCGGTTGAACCGGTGTATATGATTCATTCACGGATCGTTTAGAGCGGGTTTTGCGTCAACTACTCAAGGAACACATCCAATAAAGAATAAAAATAATAAAAACAAAAAATATTATCCCGGATTACAAAACCAGTTATAATGGCAGTTTTTTTTTTTTAAAGATGTGTTCCTCACCTAAGAGCTGAATGAATAAGATTTTCATTGATTTATGTAGGCTATCTCAGCCAAAAATGTTCCTATCAAACCCTACAACTATTTGAAAGTCTTGAACCTATAGGTGCAAAGTCAATCGAAATGTTGAGAAAATTGCCTTTTGAAGTTGATCGCAAGGCATATTAGTCTACTAGCAGTTAATCAAAAAAATCTTCTTAACACTTAATAGAAAACATATATATAATAAAGTATATATCAATATAATATGTTCAAATGCTCTAGTGTGGGATTCAGAAATAAAAAGCCTGATTATTTATTATTTTATATCTTCTCGTAGCTGGGATGTGGTTTTATATAATTTGACTTAAAAAAAAAAAAATAATAATAATCCCAGTAGCAAAGTGAGAGATGCTTCTAGAACCCAAGGCAGATGGGAGAGTTGTTGGGCACTACTAATGCGCTCTATTTACCGCTCTGGGATGTCAGGGACCATGTGTGATGACACAGCTGATCTGTAAACCTGAACCTGTTCAAACCTAGCTGACTGATTTATAGTGGCTTTATGAATACAGCAAGTGAGCTTAGCTTATAACTGTAACAGCTTTTAACTAACATTTTAGTGTTATGTTGCTGTCATCGCCTGTCCATTTAATTTTTGGCTGGATTCAATTTTGGTGTTTGCTGATTTATGAGTATAACACTTGACACTTAATGCAATGCATGCTTAAGTCTTTAGTACCCCAGCAATTGTAGGCTTGTAAGAAGGGACAGATCTGTTGCATGAACTTGTTATATTTGCGGTGGATGGTTGCAGACCTCTGGAATTTTTCCACCAAAGAAATAGGAACCGAATGAGGCAGCGACTGTGTCCCGAAACCTAGTGAGTGGCCTGTGTAGTAGCTAGACAGCATTTGTGTCATACACCCATACGTGCAAAATACTGTTCAGGTGTTTAAGATGGGCGCTTTTCTTGGTATTTCCAGTTTTTATTTCTAATTTTCTAGTGGAAGAAATAAGTAAGGACTTTTGAGTCTGTAATTTAACTAAAAGTTTAGTTTAGAAACACTGGTGTAGATCAGACTAACTATAAGTGACAAGTCATGTGTGCACTTTTTCTATGAAATGGATTTTAAAAAATAATTAAAAACAAGTCTAATCAGCTCATTAAGGCTGTTACCAAATATTCACAATTTGGAGGAACAAAATGTAAAGGCTGAACAATAAATCTTCCAATCAATGATTTTTCAGCTAAATTAAATTACGTTTTTGCCATTCTGCCAATCATCATGTTTATATGTTTCACAGGGTTTCTTTGCATAACTTTTGTTTTTAATTTTTTGCACGCTTGGAATTTGGTAATGGTGTTTTAACTTTCCATGTTTCAAGCATTGAATTCATTCTGACAGTTAATTTTATCCATAGGAAATGTATTGGATTGTGAAATATGCTGTTTCTATACCAGAATGGAGCCAGAGATGAAATGTGAATTTGCTTAAAGGTTGTTGGTTCTGTAGCCCAAGTATATTTATTGTTTGACCTGTTAATGGATATTTCCCCCTCCATTTTTAAAACCAGTACTTGCTTCGATTAGTAAAGGAAATGCAAGAATGACCTCTTGCGTTGTACTTATGTCCTTTCCATTTATAATTTTTTTTTCTCATTTCTTCCAAGGTTGCATGAAGAAATCATGGACTTCTACAATTTCATGTCTCCTCGTCCTGAGGAGACCACGATGAGACAAGAGGTGGTGGACAGGATAGAGTCGGTCATCAAGGAGTTGTGGCCAACCGCTGACGTAAGCCAGCTTAAGAGCTGATGTCTATGAAATTGAGCTATTAGCATAATAAATTATAGTGTTTGTTTTCTTTTACATACTCAGGTCCAGATATTTGGCAGCTTTAGCACTGGACTCTTTCTCCCAACCAGGTAAATGGATATGTGTTTCTTGCACATTAAATGACAACATAGCAATACGATTTTGAACAGATGCCAACATGCGTAATGTTGCTCTCATGATCTGTTGTTGCTGTACAGTCATACTATTCACAGTTCGATGACTTTTACAGACTGCTGGGATCTGAACACGTGCTTCATTATCATCACAACCCTACCCTGCTTACCTTTTTTGGCTCTGAGCTGCCTTTCAATAACTAAACTGACATTCTATGATCAGTTGCAGTTTGTTAACCCCAGATGTGGGGATTATACAAATGATTTAGCTTACAAGACTGGTCCCTAAAGCTTGAATGATATTCCTTGTGTTACTGTTAGTCAGTAGGCCTCATTGTCTGTAAACAACTGAATGTGAATGATCGCAAACAAATTTGTCTGCTTTATTTTTTTTAATACTGTAGTGACATTGACCTGGTGGTGTTTGGGAAATGGGAGAAACCTCCCCTGCAGCAGCTGGAGCAAGCGCTTAGAAAACACAATGTGGCAGAACCATATTCCATCAAAGTTCTCGACAAAGCTACGGTATGTGTTTTCCTCTGTTGGTATAGCATCGGCTAAGCTCAGTTAAACAGTTTCATATCTAGTAAGTGTTGCTCCCCATGGAAGGGTCCCCTTTGTATGTTTCGCTCTAATTCTTGGTCATGAACTATATTCGTATCTTTTGGATTTTTAAGGTACCAATCATCAAATTGACCGATCAGGAGACCGAGGTGAAAGTGGACATAAGTTTTAACGTGGAGACGGGCATCAAAGCTGCTAGCTTCATCAAAGAATATGTGAAGGTAAGTTTTGTAAATCGAATTTTTACAAATTTTTATAAAACTAGACTAAATGTATCATTTCAAGAATAGACAGAAAGTCTTAATATTGTTTGCTGGTTTGTACATTTTTGTACAAGTTATAGTGTATATTTCAAATGTAATTAATTACCAAATTTAAAGGACATTCAATCAATAGCATATCGCTTTTGGTCTCTAAAAATAACATTTTAATTGACATTTGCAGAATGGCAGCATGTAAGACTGCAGCAAGCAGAGTACACGCGTGACAACTTCATATTGCAGAGTAAAAACTTTTGTGATGAGCTTTCTAATTCAAATCAATTGTTTTCCAATTAAAAGAACATGAAATCTAGTCAGACGCACAAAAAAACATTATCAGTGCAATTATTATTAATGGTATAAAGAAATTATTCTAGTTCTAGTGCATTCTAGTTATCTAAAATCTCAATCATCATGTAACGCCAGAATAATCACTGCTGAAAATTCCGCTTTGTATCACAGGAATAAATTGCATTTTAATATATTCAAATAGATTTTGATATTGTAATGTTTCGTAGTATTATTGTTTTGCTATATTTTCTGACTTAGTTCTAGTACATGGACTTTTAATGAAAAAGGCATGCAAATCATTTTATTTCATTATTTGTCTTTGAAGCAAAGAATAGAATATTTCGAGCCTTAACGACGCATTGAGAGTAATGTAATTTAGCTTAACTTTATCTTTGTAAATGTAAGTAGGACGTTTTATCTTGCGACTGTAGCTGATTTGTTTTGCAAAGCCATTCAGTTTACCACTCTTCAGTTCTTTCAGCTCGTGTAGGCAATTCCCCACAGTCTTATGGTTACATTTTTTGCATAAATCTTTTAAAATTTTCATGTGAAAACATAGCTGCTTATTGCTGTACTTGAAGTCCCAAACCAATAATGACAATCTGGCCATCACTGATAAATCTACTTTGACCTGATTCATTACACGCAAAGGATATACAAATGAAAAAGTTTGACTGCTGCTTAAAGTTTGGCTTCAAAATCAATTCTGTTATTGTAATGACTGGCGCCATTCCTTGTGTTTAGCTGCCAGTATGAAAATATGCACAAAATTGTAGTGTTTTGCTGTAAAACTGACCACTGTGTGGTGCTGCCATTTATTTGTTTTGTTCATTGGGCACACCTGTTAAAGGCAGGATGTACATTTAAACCCTACTTGTATTTACATGTTTTAGGTGTCCTAGATCTGCTCCATGTTTGCTCATTTGATGGCAGGCTTAAAGTGTCAGTGTTAGACTAAAGAGAGGAGAAGGGGGAAGCTTAACCGAACATCTGTTAGCAAGCTTTCAATGCAGATGTTTGAATAAGGAGATGACCTGCTGTCTTTATGCTCTACTGCCAAGCTCATTTCCATGTGCATTCCTGCCGTACTCCTCTCTCCTGACCTTCATAGCTCTTATCTGTGCATCCATCAGAGATTTTTCCTTACTACTTTTTTAAGGGTAAATGGTTCTGATTCACTAAATGTGTGTGCACGCACAATGTATCGATAAACATCCGCTTTGTAAGATGGCATGTGAACGCAAAAAACATATGGGCGTTTTTGCCAAATTGACGTATTTCCATTAGGCGTATTTTCAACCCCTTCAAGTGTTTAAAATATATGTGAAGTTTATGACATTGGACATGGATACAAACTGACATCCAATGACACCCAAGTCCTTCAAGACGATTTTGATCTTACATGGTGGAGGAATGTAAGATTTATTGGCTCGTCCCCCAGTTATCATAACACTTCACCTTATGTAAATATTTCTGCCGCTTCTGAACAGCTGCCTTTTATCGGCTGTGAAAGACAACCATGTATGCAGTTCCTATGTTTTAGGCACATATATGCACAAGGCGTTATGAAACCATTTAGATATTCCTAACGTCAGTGTGTAACGAGATGCTGTTGTAGACCCTTTCGTTTAAAAAAATACTTGCTGTGATCATTTAAGTGTTAAATGAAGTAGTTTTTAAGATGCCTCTTAATGCCTGGTGTAAATGAGGTTTGGTTTTGATGTGCTAAAGTCTAAACTACTTTGTTCTCCCACACAGAAGTATACCGTGCTGCCTTATTTAATCCTAGTACTGAAGCAGTTCCTGCTGCAGCGAGACCTCAATGAAGTCTTCACAGGAGGAATCAGCTCCTACAGTCTCATCCTGATGGTCATCAGCTTCTTACAGGTGCAAAATTAGTAATAAAATAGCTTGAACTTTTTTCATTTAGAGATATTTCATTACTTGTCAAGCATATTTTACTAGCTTTTTTATAACTGTCAGCCACACACATTTCATAAGTGACTTTACCAAACAAATAAAGAGACTCTCCTCTTGCCTTCTGTTTTTTTTTTTTGACTTAATCCTGCAGTTACACCCAAGAATCGATGCTAGGAATCCCAACATGAACCTTGGCATTCTGCTCATCGAGTTCTTTGAGCTGTATGGGAGACACTTTAACTACCTGAAGACGGGCATCAGGATAAAGAACGGCGGAGCTTACATGGCTAAAGAGGACATCATGAAGGCCATGAGTAATGGCTACCGGCCCTCCATGCTCTGTATTGAGGACCCTCTTCTTCCAGGTACTCTTCAAGCTGTTTGTCTGAACGTTGTTCCAATGATGCAAAATCTAGTGAGCTGCTTGTCTACTACATTGACAACTAGTTTCTGCATCCTAACTGAACGAACCAATTTCTGTCATGAAGAA
The DNA here is from genome assembly GCA_032357475.1 of Enteromius thamalakanensis. NCBI lineage: Eukaryota > Metazoa > Chordata > Actinopteri > Cypriniformes > Cyprinidae > Enteromius > Enteromius thamalakanensis. Next base: position 5,656,712 of record JAUCMT010000043.1, on the reverse strand, counting down.
TCTGCTTAATTTCAGTACAGCACAGTACATGTTGCTCAACATTAATAATTGAATAAGCGTTAAACATGTATTTTAAATCTGTGCATTACTGCTTATTTATTTTTATTTTTTAAAACCTCTTAAATGGTTCCTTCTGAGAATGTCAAGTTTAACATTACGTTTTCAAAACCATGCATTATGGCATGGAGTAAAATGTCTGTTCTTTCAGCTACTTTGGTCACTATGCTCTTCACAATGCGTTCTTGTATAAGTGAATTGAAATTTGGCCAAAACATGATTGCTAAAAAGGCAGCTGCCTATGGTTTAGGACAGATTTCACAACAATAACTGCAACTGTGATGCCTTAAGATGCCGTCTAGGTAGGCAGGTCACAAGTTTTTGGAGAATAGCCTTTTTACTTTTGTAATTTGCTTGAGAACACGGGATGATTGTTGTTGCTGGTATTTGCTTTTAGGCAGTAAAAGTAATTTGATGAAAGCAATGCTGAAAGCAATTTGGTGATAGTTGTTTAGATAACGGTTTAGAACTCTCTTCATTAAACCATGAGACAAAAAGTTTTGTTTTTTTGAAGCTGAATGCAAAAATCATGTTAATTTTTGTGTTATTTAATAGTGAAACGGGAAAGCTAAAATAAAATGATGTACAAAACTTATACAAGATAATCTGTTATTACTCGTCTGTGGTACATGCGTCATACTGAACCAACAACCGTTTAAGATTAACGGTTACCTAAAACGAATGGTCTAATACTTCAGAAATGTGCGTTTCTATTATGTGTTTCATGACCAGTCCCGCTATGATCTGGAATGTTTCAGAAAGCACTAGAATGTTACAGTAACTTCTATAGTGTTCCCATCCTTGCAAGAGCAAAATATCTTTAATAAAAACATGTAATGCTTGTATTTTTTTGTGTATGTGTATCTAATGTTGTTTTCTTTCCCGTGATTGTTTAGGTAATGACGTTGGCAGGAGCTCGTATGGTGCCATGCAGGTGAAGGAGGCTTTTGACTATGCGTATATAATACTGGGTCACGCCGTTTCACCCCTTGCACGTTCTTACCCCAATAAAGACAGTGACAGGTACAGCTCTTATCTGCATTCATGCACCTTCACACTCTTTCTCTTCCAACGCTTGATTTAATTTGCCACTTATCTTGTCCTCTCAGCACTTTGGGCCGCATAATTAAAGTCACCCAGGAAGTCATCAACTACAGGGAGTGGATCATAAAGAAGTGGGGCTGCAGACACAACGCCCGTCTTGAGAGGAACAAGGGTGCGTCTGAATATGAAGGCACTTTTTCACAATGTACCTGTTATGACTGCAAATACTAAGTGAATTTTATCCAGGATGTTTGTTTTCGAATGTGCAATACCTTCTTGTTGAAAAGCCATTACAGACCAGTCACTGATGTCCAGTGTTCAAGACGTTTTACAGCAATGTTAGGTTTACTTTAGATGACACGTTACCCTAAAATGGCTAACATTCGTCACAGTCATGTTAAAACGTTTTATTAATTCACAGAAACTAAGAGTATCATGGGTATAATTATGTAGCTAAAATAGTAACACTTCTGGCTTTTGAAGTTCGAGAAATGTAAATGGCTAACTTTTTTTTATTTTTATTTTTTTATTATTATTTTGAAGTAATTTCTACTTGGCATTAATGAGACAAATGAGAAATTGAGGTAATCTAGTCAAAAAATAAATGCAAAGAAATTCAACTGGACTAGTTTCATTGATCGACAAATGCCTACGTCAGAGTGTCACTTTAGCAAATCCTTGCATTGCATTGGTTTCAGTGGATATGAAACACTTTCTGATGCACCTTAACTTTGTAGGTTCCCTTGAAGGGAGGAAGTGTCCTCCCTAACAGCATTTTATCCCTTTCACACGTCTTATCCTTGACTTTGACTGTGATTAATGTGTGTTATTAAACTGACGCTTGGTAGATTAGTTTGGAAATGGAGTACGTGACCTTTTGAAAAGTGCCTACTTTTTGTCACTCCGTTAACTGCTCTGCAGCAAATCTGCTATGATTCAGATGTAACCTGCTCTGATTGGGTGTAATTAGTTGTGTATGTCTGACGTTTCTGGTGTCTTTTGCATGCAGGTCCATCCCATAAAGACTCGGTGGAGCAGGTGGAGACAGGCACACTGCTGGGTGTAAGTGTGGAGGAGCAGCAGCAGAGGGACTCCGTGTCTCCTCATAGCGCAGACTCTCCCATGTCCCTCTCCAGCCCTCAACAGCACTCCTCTGCCTCTTCTGCGTCCTCGCTATCAGGCAGTGATATTGTAAGCATTGTCCTTCATCCATGTCCATGCAATCCTATAAACATACTGCATTACACGGGATGATCCCGATCAAAATAATTGTGAAACATCTCTACTACTCTGTTGTCGGATTGATATAGATAAATGTATATATCTCTATATATAACAACCCGACAACAGAAAATAAATATATCTGTATTTAATATTTCGTGTCAGGCATTTTTATTAAGGTTAGGTTGCCATTCCCTCTCACATATTTGACTTCTGCTCCTTCAGGACTCTGACTCCACACCGTATGTCGCTCCACCTGTAGCCCCCCTCCCCTTCCAGATCCTGCCACCAGGTCCCCTGCCAGCAGCGCTTCAGATGGTCGCAGGCAAAGCCAGCATCACAGCAGCACTCACCATGCCTCCGGCTGCCCAGGTGAGGGTCTTTTGGGTAACAGTTGAAGATGATGATGGTGGTGATGACTCTTTGGTGGTTAGGTGACTACTTCTGTGTTTCCCCAGGCGAGAGTGTCAATCCCAAGCAATCTTTCTGTCCACGCTCTACCTGGCAGACAGGTGTGTATGGCAGACGGACTACCCCCATACCTCCACATGCCCCCCCCAGCTCCCCCCAGCCCTCTACCCAGTCCCCACCACCATCCCAAGGTAGGCGGTGTGCCCTCCTCTACATGTTGTGTGTGTGTGTATCTTGACAGTGAGCCCAACTTTCCCTTCATCAAGACTTCACAGTCTAGTCTAATGACGTAGTAAAAAGACGGGCTACTCCAAAATGTAAAGCGGTTTTTAACTCGCCCTCATGCTGTTTCAAACCTGTTTGACTCGCTTTCTAAAGACCGAACCGTTTCAGTTCAAATTGACTTCTATTGTATTTTTTTGACCATACAGTGGAAGTCAATGGGATCCAGAACTATCATCTTTTGTGTCCCACAGACGACAGACAGTCATACAGGTTTGAACCCACGTGGTGGTGAGTAAATGATGACCGAATTTTATTTTAGGGAGAACAATACTTTTAATTAATAGGAAGAAATTCAATGCCCAACAATAGGGACGTTTTCATTACCGTTGAAGTTGCCTGTCTAATAGAAAACCATCAATTTCGCAAAAACTGCCATAAATTGAAACAATAAATAAATAAAAATTGTTTGCTTGAGGTGGTTTTTCAGGCCATGCAAAAAAGGGAAAATTCGCTAAATATCTTCTTCTTTTTTTTTTTTTTTTAATTACCCGATTTACTGGTGACAAGTCTTTTGCAGCATTATGTACAGCTCTTTTGATGTCACTCATATCTAGTACTACTTTTCAAAATAAGTGCTGTACGCAGACCTTTACATTTATATGCATTTAATTTTTATTTCGAATCCGTTATGCACGCTGAGCCATTTTTTTCCCCCCCCAGATGCTAGCATCATCCTGAGTTCCCTTATCCGGTCTTATCTCTTGCAGACAGGTCCCAAGTTCCCACTAAAGGGCTTCCACAACCCTGCCGTGGTGCACAGTCCCGTCCTTTCCAACCGAAGCCACATCCAGTACAACCGCAACACCTGGCGCCGCAGGAAGAGGGACAGTCTGCCGGCCAGCGTCAGCAGATAAAGACCTCGCACCTCTCCTCCAGAAGCTCCCACTCCACTCCTCGCTCCCTCTTCCACCTCTCCGGTCCCATCTTGAAACGATGAGAACTCATTGAGCCCTCTTTACTGATGGTGTGAGCACAGAGAGACCAGCGTTTGCAACCCAGCTCCTCGTTCAGTAGTTGTGGTGATGGTGGTGCTAAGTAGTTCAGTCTGCCACTGAATCTCTGCATGTATATGTTGACTCCTTTTTGGGTTTTTTTGACCGGTGCAATCTTCCTGAGGAAGCTTAGAGAACAGGAACTGTTTTTTGTTTTTTTTATCGTCTTCTCCACAGCATCCTAGTTAACAAGTAAAACGTTCTGGGGGTTTTTTTGTGTGTATGTTTGTTTGCGTTTCACGCTCTGTTTTCGCGTCTTCACATTTTCGGTCTAAACGTGACACCCTTCACATGTGGGATGAACTGGATTCAGTGGATTTGAAGTGTGTGTGTGTGTTTGTTTGTTTGTTGTATCGGGGTGTATGTTTGTGTGACGCTGGCTTTGAATCCTGCACTCGAGATGCTTCCAGAGATCCCACCATACTGACTATACACATCACGCAACCGTTACTTTGTTTGTTTGTATTTTTTTTTTTTTTTTTTTTTTGTGCAATAACTTCATCTGTTTTTTCTTTTTCTTTTTGTGTGTGTTCTGTCTTTTTGTTTTTGTAAAAATGTTTTTATTTTTGTAATGTTTTTAATTTTGTTCATCGTTTACAGATCCTGTCAGACAGGCTCCTTAAGGGAAAGTCTGTTTTAAAACTGTTTTTGAGAGTTTATATTCCCTCTTCCCCTTTTCTCGGCATAAAATGCACCTGGACGAGAGCGAATTAAAGCGGCCAGTGTAGACGTTGCCTGCAGGTGTCGCCATTTCCCAACTTTGCGTTGAGCTTCAGAGTCCCGTCTGTTGCTTTTTATTCGTCTTGTTCGTCTGTAAGGTTGTAGTTGTGTGGCATTGAGGCTTTAGGACATGGATTTAACTGATTCAGACAGAGCGAAACACTCAAGTCTGTACGCGCTTTCATTTATATATGCGTGTGTGTCTGTCCTTTTTAAATCGCTCTAGGTAAGTGTGAGACGTGAATTATTTTAGGGAAGCTCTAATGAACGTGCGAGCGGACTCCAGATCAGTGCAGCTTTATGCAAGGTGCCCTAATCGGACCTTTTCGGCTTCTGAACGGGCACCCGAATCAGACTAGTGGAGAAAGGGAATTTATTTTGATTCCTTTCTGGAATCTTGACGTGCATTTATTGCCAGGTACTTGCGCTAATATATGCCTTTTTGGTAATTACCTATTCCTGTACTGTATTGTAATTTATCTTTTTTTTTTTCTTCTGTTTGTATATGGCACACTAAAACTGTATTGCTGTTACTCAGAACATCACAGGCATACAGGTTATTGTTACTATGCAAGTGGAGTTTTGAAAACCTCTCTTCCTGTGTGTCCCTCACGGCTTGTAAATCTTGTCAAAGTGACCATTTAAAGGACCCCGGGCCTGAAAACGACGCATCAAGGTACACGCAAACAGTTCCTGTATGCAAGTTCAGTCTGTTTCGAAGGAGAAAAAACAGCCGGACGTCTTGTCTGGAGTATATTTTCTTCTGGAGATCAACTTCTTTTACTGCTGTTACAACACTACAACCATGACTTGCAAGTCTGTATGGGATGACTTTGATTGCCACAAACTTACGTGACACGTTTTACAAAGTCATATCCGATACCTAGACTACGGATTGTCCTTGTAACTCTTGAATCGCCTGCCTATCAATGCAATGGGGCAAATGTAACTCTAATAGCAGTTTCTGCTTTAGATAGAACCAGCATCTTTTGCAAAAGGGGTCAGACATTGAGGCAACACTCCCCCTCCTTCGGTTCACGTATGGATCTACTTTATCGGTGATTTGTCTTAATGAAAGCGGCTCCGTGTTTTTCCTCGAGTGAATCTGTGGAGGTGTGTTGGAAAGGTGGAAGTGTTTCACTCTGTAACGGTTTGACATTTGTGGTGATGTACATGCTAGATACAGCGTGACACTCCTCGTTGAATTTCAATGATGGATTTTAAATGTAAGCCTTTTTTTTTTTTTTTTGCTGACTTCTGTTATGTCGCAGTGGCCAAAAGCACTCCTTGTCAGTCCTTAACTGAAAGCCCTCAATGTGGCCACCCAGCATCCAAGAGGTCAGACGGAGGAATTGTTTTTGTTTTCCTTCAATATTTTTATGTAATTTTTTTTTCTATTTTATTTTTTAAATAAACATCTTAAAACCATGCTTGCAGTTACTTGCTGCCTTAATTGTTGTTTAATTTAAATACATGTAATATTAAGTCATGCCTTACATGGTAGATGTTTGGAAACTGAGAACGGTAAGGTTGTAGTTGGTGCTCTTAGGCTGATGATACATGGGACAGCTTTTTGGGTAATGCTGCCATCCATGGACAACCAGGGGCCTGTTCCATAAACCAAGATTAGAGTATAAACCAGGCTTATTTCAGATAGACTGAGTTATTGCCAGTTAATTTGTATTAAAATAACTCAGACTATCTGTCATAAGCCTGGCTTATTTGGGAAACTTGTTTTATGGAACAGGCCCCTGGTGAGAAACTGAGCAAAATTGCTCAAAGTTGTCTTGTGTTATACCAGTCTTGCTGAGGTCTTACCACTAGATGGTAGGCTTGCAATTCATAACAAGTCAGGTTTTTCCAGTGATCATCCAAATGATTTTTGTTTGCTGAAAAGTAGTCAGGGTACCACAAGGATGTTTGTGCATGAATTGATAAAAAAAAAAAAAAAATTTATAAGGACCTGTTTATAAAACAAAATATATTCAAAAATGCTTTGAAAGTTTGCATAAGTGTTGGTTGTATTTGGTTGAGAACCGGCGCTGACATAGTTAATTTATTAAGCTTTTATGGTTTAGACTGACCAACAACCATTTGGTGTAGTAAGCATTTTAATATGATCAAAATGTGATTAATTCGCAACGTTATTCAATGAGGTCTTTTTTATAGCGGAAGCTTTAAGTAAAATGCAGGTATTAAAATGGGCTAACGTTAAATAATGCCTTACTTAATTCCTATTTTAGCTAACGTTATGTGTAACTAGATGTGTAGTATAGCACAATCTTATAATATAATTATTAACCCTTTTTATTATTATTAACCCCCCACTGATCCAAAATTCTTATAAAATTCCCAATCGGACTTATTTTTGCCTATATTTATTTCAAACCCTGTTAAAAATAACAATAATAACAACAACATATAGTTGGGTATGTTTTGAGGCATGGGTGCTGGTCCATTATGTCCATTGTGATTTCGGACTATTTCGGAGAGGGGTTAAGTGACATCACTGAATCATTCAATTAAAGAATTCGTTCAAACACACCGGTTCACTCGGTAGTGAAACAGTACATGCTGAAGACTTGCGACGTTTCTGCAGCTCTGTCGTTTTCGTTGGCTAAACGCAACCAGGTAACTGCTGAAATATCTGGTCTAGAAGTGTAAGGTACTGTAACTGAACTGATGATGTTCAAAAGCAATGTTTTCGAATTTACCGAGTAACGTAAATAGCGCGCGGCCTACAATAACGTTAATATTTTTCCAAGTGGTGAAATAACGTTAATGTATTGTAATCCTGTTTTCCTGCTGGTTTTTGTAAGAGTATGTATAATGTTTTGCCATAATTTAATTGTTCACGTGCTTATTAACTAAAATATCAACAAATGTTTTTGTAACATGTTTTGGTCACATTGGCTAAACATTGGTTTAGTTAGTTTTCTTTAGCCCAACGTTACCCAACAAAGCCTGACATATGAAATAATAGCCAAATATATTTTGAAATTGAAGGGTTTATTCAACCTTTAGGCGAATTGAAAAAAAAAAACAATACATGTTGTTTAAATCAGATTTATAATATGGCTCATTAATGTAGAGGGAATATGGAGCTCATACTCGATGAAAAACACCCCAATTTATTGTAACAATGCATATTAGTTGTCACACGATGTCTCTTAATAGGCCAATAATATGTTCAAGGACGATTTCGCCTATATTTAAATGTTCTTCTGTTTTATGATTAGGTAGTTTTATATGAAAAACTTATAATGTAATGCAGTACAATGATAAGAGAGAAACGTTTATCAAAAGTCTGATGTATCACATTGGAACCATTTTAACATGATTTTTCTGAAATAAAATAAAATAAATTATCTTTTGGTAATCAAGTAAACATTATCTGATTCAATTCAGAAAATGTTGATCTTAAAATATTATTAACTGTATAAATGTTATTCTTATGTTTATTTCTCTTTAAAAAAATCACATTACAACAAGAAGGTACACGTTTTTATTACACGAAAAAGCTTTTTATTTCATCAGATGACAGAAGGCATATAATCGATCGTGAACAGCAGGCTTTTCAGCAAAGTTATATTCATGTTGATCATTTTGCAGCTTTTGTGTTTTACATATGATACACTAGGCTTTATTTCAGAGTGAATGTTTATTGCTAGCTTTGCTTAGACTGCACATTTTACAGGTTCATATGTCGCCATAGATTGTTAAATCGATGAAATTACAATTAGTCTTAAGTGTGTTTAAATATCATGGCAGACTAAAAAAAATAATCATGTTATACCATATCATCAAATCACTTTATACGAAAAAAAATAAGACTTCATGGTTAACTTTTCAGGTAAACATCCTAACGTTTTAAAAAAAAAAATAACTAAGAGATTAAGATAGAGAGATCGCGTCAAGAAAAGCTTAAGACTCTTGATAGAAATTGCCTTTTTCTTCATGATGTGAGATGATTTTTGAAGAAGCGCGGAGATAATAGAGTCAAACACAGGCCTGAGCAATTGAACCCTGGCTGATAGGGTAGAGAGATGAATCAAAGTCTTCTCCAAAACACCTCCGAGCAGCTCCAGCAGTAATGAAGCCCTGCGAAACCCAGGCTGCTGAGGCATAAAATATGCGTAGCTATTTTGAGAGATGTATTTGGGGGGGGGGATCGAAATAATGCTGGATATGCAGATAGATTTGGCCTCCTTTCTGCACAGAAATGTGTATAAAAATAGACTTGCATCATACGTCATAAAACAATCATAAGTCTCTATATAAGCAGTCGACACCTTGTTTTCTGGAACACATAGTAAATACAAGATTTCCGCACTGTCTCTTATCCTCAACAAAACAACAACTTCTCAATGACAAAAGATGTGTCATCTGAAACCAGCAGCTTTCCATGTTGCTTACGAAGTAAACAGCAAAGGAACTGAGTTGCTGAGGTGTTGTCAGATATCTATGCAAATCTTTAGAAGCTCAAGCCCCGGTTTCCTCATGCCGGCTAGATTGTTAAATTGCTCTATTACGCTGTTTATTATCTTGTACACTGAAGCCTGTGGCTGGGAAACAATTTAAAGAACTTCATTAAAATGTCCTTTCTCATCTTTCTGCCACCATGTCTATTTTGAACGCAAAGTGTAACCGCATTGATTGTATTTTACAGTGACACTTGTTTCCTTTAAAAAGAGAGCAATTCTATTCTTTTTTGGAGCTCAATATGCTGCTGTCACATGTAATTCTTTCTCTTCTGACAGTGGACCCCGCTTGATGAAGCAGACGATGATGAGGAAGAGACTTATATGGCTACTAGGCCATATCTTCAAAGATTTATTGAAAGGCTCTTATCTATCAGTGCAGGTACGAAAAGATAAGTCTTTTGGAGTCTAGACATGTTCGCGGTGATTGCGACGTGTTTTCGGCTGCGGGGGTAAAACACAAAGCAGCTCCTAATTAACTGATGACACCCCAATTACATGTTCAACAAAACCACCATCCATCCTGATACGCCGTCACTGTTGTTACTCAGTTTCACTGACATAAGGGGTAAAAAGAGTCAGGAAACTTGCCTCTAGAGAATCCAATTAATTCTCCATCGTTACGCCACTGCTGCAAGACAAAAGACTTCTCGCAGGAGATGTCGGGAAGTTGCTTCTTTCGCTCCCTGATACGAATTAGCCTACTTCTACTAGCTTGTTACCATGGAGGCAAATATTTGAACTTTGGCTTTATATGCGCATACTTGATTTTTACACAGAGAGGTGGATTGTTTGAATAATATTATGTGAACATTATGTAATAAGTTTCCTCCTAGTTTATTTAGAGACATGAACTTAAACGCATAACCCGTGTTCTGTATTGTATTTAATTCTATTGTGTGACTGTTATATAATATTACATTTCCTCCTACTTTCCTTTAGTCTAGTTTTAGAAATATGAGCACACTGGCACTTAGACCATGGTAAATATTATATTTTATTTGATTACGTGAATATTATGTAACATATTACATTTCCACTTGCTTTCCTGCATAGTTTATTTAGAAACAAACATCGACATAAGCCATGTTACGAGTTATATAATATTTGCTTATATTAATTTCTGTGAATATTGTTTAATAGTACTTCCCACTCCTACTTCCCTTTATTGTAGTTCATTTAGAAGCATACACATTGAATCACAAACCCAATGTTAAATAAATAAAAATAATATATTTTTGATTTGATCAAATTATGTTTATTTAACTAGTTTATTTAGAAACGTAAAAATGCATTATGTGTCTGATTTTTACTTCTATCCATAGAGTGTAGTTTTTCTGAAAAATAAACATTAAGGCATGATAAATATTATATTTTATTTTATCATATAACATTTCCTCATACTTTTCTTTAGAATCTAGTTAATTTAGAAACTAAATTGACATGTAACCCAGGTTAAATATTATATTACATTATATTAACTTATATGAGTATTATCTAATATTTCATTTCCTCTTACTTTAAATTTCTTTTATTTAGAAACGTAAGCAGTGAATAACCCAATTTAAATAATATATTTGATTGCTTAGGTATGTAAATATGATTTAATACATTTCCTCATATTTCCAATTAAACACTTTAGTTTATAGAAACATAAAATTTCAAGCATAAACCCATGTTAAATATTATATATTCAATTTTATTAAATTTTTTATTAAACTTTTTTTTTTTTTAAACATGATTCTTAACCCATTCGTCTATATTATGTTTGCTATTGCGATATTGTGTGCGATTGTGTCTACTACTTTCCTTAGTCTATCTAGGAATTATAAACATTGAGGCATGTATGTTATATATTTGTATTAGTATTTTATATTAAATATTATATTAGAATATCTTAGTGCCTAATTCATACCCATTTTTTTTACTTATTATTTGCTGTGTGTGAGGTAACAGTTTTACTATCCTAAACATAATTTCTTTTTGTTATTTTATTCATTTATTTATTGGAATACCGTTGTTAATTAATTACAATGAAACACTACCTAGACTATAAATCTCTGCAAGGGTTCCTAGTTTATCAGTCAATTGAAAATGAATTAGTTTACTAGGAGAGAAAAATCGATAACTCAGTTACCATTTATTGATTTTCACTAAAAATATATCATTTATTAGCCTGGCTTCGGTGACTATAAAGCGCATAGGAGCTTAGTCTGGCCAAGCTAAGGTGGGCTTTACCTGCGTCCATCAGATGCCTCAATATACTACTGGACAAATCTACAACCAATCAGACCACTCATTCTGATGACGTATATGTAGTTACGGAACCTGAAGCTCATTTCTCATTGGTTCCCACTTTTTGGGAACAGAAATGCTCTAAAACGGCAGCTTTGCTTGACTAACTTTGCTCGCGAAATAAAATGTAGCATCACAGGAAGTATGGGCAGTCCCCGGCTAACCATTTATAACATTATTCGTACTTCTTTTTCCCCTTTTAAATGCTGTAAATATGTATCAGGACTCCACATTTGGAGTTGATGTTTGATAAAACCATATAAGCTTTGTCAGTTATTGCCAGTTGCAGCCAGAATTGAAATGACTGTTGCAAATTCTTACAATAGTCTCACTAGTGGTCAGGAATCCTGTTATCTTATATGTGACAATTAAAAGTGACGTTGTTTTCCTTCCACATTTATACAGAGTATATAGTTAGTTTCCAAACATAAACAGAAATCCATAACCCATGGTAAGTTGCATCAAATTACCCAATTACATCAAACATATTACATCAAAACACAATGTGAAATCAGGAGGAAGCATCAACTGGAGCAGACTTGATGGTATTAGGGGTTAGTAAGTGACCCAGGGAATGCAATTTGCTCCTCTTAGCCAAATTTTTGAGCAGATGTGCTCGTCCGTGCATATGGGACTATTTTAAAGAAAGGTACAAAAGTTTAAGGCTGGTCAGATTTTAAATTAGTTAGTGCAAGTAGAGCTTTAATGGGCAGTGCAGACCCGTGAGAAACAACCCGTGATGTTACAGACTTAAGAGAGCCTCACTGATATTGAACATCTAAAGTAGAACATACATATATTATCACACACACTGAGAGTCGTTTCTTTGTTCCCTGCTCTCATTCTGTCATCCCCACCCAGCAGATGTTATGCATCACTTCACGGTTACAGGAAGAAAAGAAATAAACACACTGGGAAATGTCCAAATTACCAAAGGTGTGTGACAAACAAAATGATATGCAGACAAAATGCTCCGCAGTTAAAATTCCAGCCGTCTGGGCCATTAACTCCATTCTGCATCCTCCCTCTGCATGTTGTCTTGTTGGCCTGTTTAAGGTCTATTTTTGGCTCTTTGATGAGGAGGTTGGAGACACCTACCTCTTTTTTCATCTTCGAAGTGTCCTAAACCCACCAATCAAATGGTGCGATCATTTCCAGCAGCTCTCAGCTCCAACATTGGTCAGTTTAACAATGGCTTGAACTTTTTAGCGGGCTGTGGAATTGGCCTCTTGACCTGTGGTTGACATTTGTATGGATCCTGAAAGATTGGCTTCATTGACCTTTTCGCTTTCATTGGGGCTTTCTGTCCGTATCAAGAGGACGCTTCTTCGTGCGGTGACTTGTAATGACCAGTAATGATTCGGTATGTAAGATTACAGGCAGATTCTGTGTTTTGAGATGCCTGCAGTCTGTCCTTGCAGATAAGAGGCTCTTCAGACAGATGATTACTGAGATGGAAGACTTGAGCAGGGACTGAAGTATTAAAGAACATGAGAAGTTCGACTTTTAAAACCCGCCAGAGATGGTGCTGTGCCTCCCTTAATGATTTAAACCCCCTGCTGCTGCTTTCAAGTAGAAGTTCACTCAAAAAAGGAACATTCTGTCATTTGCTCACTCCCATCTCCTAACAGCTGTGTGTGTTATTTTTTTCTGTGAAATGGAAAAGGAAGATTTTTGAATATTTATATTTAGAATATTTAAAAATGGTGACAACTACTTAAGAATATTGTTTCAAAATAAATGTAACTAAAGTAAATTTTAGTCCATTTTACCTATTCTCAGTATTTGAAGGCTTCTAAAAGTAGCATTATGAAAGGGAGGAAATATCATTATTTCATCCGTTGTGTGTGTGAGAGACAGAGACAACACACTTAGCGTAAACTGAAAGATTCACTGATTTCATAGGATCTTTGAGATGCAGGTCTTTAAACCCAGATAGTCTGGTTCCAGGCTTCTCAATGCTCAGCAGGACAGCAATTCGGCTTGTGAGCCCTTCAATCGAAGTCTATTGGAGATAATACCACACAACATGGCAACAGTGAGCTTCGAGCCATGTAGAGATGTCACCTCCATTATTGGAGGCTATAGGGATTACTGGTGATGCCTCCAGCACTTAAAAAAAGATGAGGTTTGCACCAGCAAGCAAAGGTCATGCTTGCACTGGCTGGCTTTGTCCGTTAATTCAGTGAACGTATGTACACATGCATTTGTGTGGCTCTTCAGATGTGCACATCTAATGAGATCATCAGCCCATTTCACTTGACAGACAAAATTCAGCAGAATGCCACTGTCCCGCATAGCCATTAGACTGAGACCGCTTTAATATATATACACTATAGTCAATTTTGCTTTAAAATACCACTAGGTTAAGGTTTTTTTTGACATGCTATTTATATGCATTTTTATGAGACTGTCAAACGATTAATTGCGATTCAAAATAAATATTTTTGTCAACATAATATATGTGTGTGTACTGTGTTTATTTATTATGTACGTATACATACACACATATACTATACAGTATATATTTAGAAAATATTTACATTAATTTACATTTATATATTTAGCATTTATTTAATATTATATGTAAACATGTAAAGATAACATGGTTTTTCTCAAATATATACATGCATGTGTTTTATATTTACATAGTAAATATAGCTTCACAGAACACATTCATATTGTCTACAAAACTTTGTATTTTGGATGTGATTAATTGTTTGACAGCACTAGTGATGTTAGGAGACCCTACTATTCATTAGTTTGAGGTCAGTAACATTTTATTTATTTATTTTGAATAAATATTTTCAGTAGTGATGCTTCTAAAGTGACAGTAAAGATCTGTTTTAAACGCTTTAGATTTCAAATAAATGCTGTTCTTTTAAACTTCTCCAATATTTACTTTTTTTGTTTTTTATAAAATTAAAATATATTTACCAAGCAGCACTACTCTTTTCATCAGTAATAACAATCAGAAATGGTTCTTGAGCAGCAAATCAGCATATTAGTGTGACACTGAAGACTGTAGTAATGCTGCTGAAAAATCAGCGTTGCATCACATTAATAAATTAGATTTTAAAATAGATTCAAATAGAAAGCAGTTATTTTATATTGTAACAATATTTTACAATATTTAAAAAAAAAATCTGTATTTTTATTCAAATAAATAGAGGCTTTGTGAGACTTCTTTATAAAACAAAACAGGTTTTTGAATGGTAATATGTATCCTGAATGATTTTCAGTACACATTTAAAAAAGAAAAGCCATGTCAAGATTTTGCATAAATTTTCAGGGTTATCTTCGATGAGCCTTATCCGCTATGCCAAATCACTCTAATATGGATGACATGAATTTAAATAGTCTATTATAGATATGATTACCTGTCATGCGTAGAGTCAGATTTGCAATTGTTTTATTCCTGTAGGTTTGGTGAGTTCTGACATCCAGCTTTTCTTGAATTGGTGATGGCACACTGTCATTTCTACAAGTCATTGCTTCAGGGCCTCAAGACCAGATCTGATTTCTGTTTGATCTATTACCCGTTTATCCCTCAATTTTTTTTATTTAATTTCAAGTGGGGGGAAAAAGCATATGCAATATAGTCCTGCATTATTTGATTGAATAATTCAGTTCCGATTCACTCCAGCTTCTTCAGTTGAGTGTTTAATCACTTATTGCCATGATTCCACCCCCAAGTGCACTCTCACCTGAAGCGTCTCTCGTAACAGTGCTGGTGGGCAGCTGTAATGACTGTTTTCTTATTAATAAGGTAGTGTTTCAATCACGTTCTTGTTATTTGAACAGTCTTTTTTTTTTTTTTTTTTTTGCAAGTGCGGCATCGACTTGAGGCGATAAGAAGATCTGGGAGTTTCTCTCTTCACAGATCTCTTGACCGCCGCGGCTGCTGACTCAACTGAAGCAGACAATTTATTGTCTAATTACCTCTGGTGAGTGTAATCACGGTCACCCCTCGCAGCTTCAGAAGACCTTCTGGAATACAACAGGATTACAGGAGTACATAAAGAGAGTCTTCTGAGAGACTCGCAGGTAAAAGAGCAACAGCTGGTGACGGTGATTTTAACAAGTACGACATGTTCCTGCTTCTTCTGTCAAGTCCTTATCTGTTATTCCTAAGCGTTAGCTAAATTAAATCAGAAGCGAAGTATGGCTTGTATTGCGAAGTGAGCAAAGACAGCTTCACTTTAAAGCTGAACCTTGACAGGAATGTTATTCCAGGATCTTGGAGACAAGAGCTACAAGGAAATGTTTTATCATGTTTCCTGTTTCCTCTCCTTTTTTTCTCACCGAGTCCTTTGTCTTTGGTTTGTCTTTGGTTCACTATAGGAAGAGGAAAATGAAAGAGATCTCTTAAATACCCCCATCGTTTTTCTTAGATGCAGATGCCAACAAGTAATTGTGCGGGAGAAGTTAAAGGAATATAGTTGTTTGGTATATAAAGTCTAAATGTAAGGAAACGAATCATCATTCACTTTTTTATGTTATTATTGATTATTATTGTTTTACTCTGAGGCAGAAACTTTCTTTAATCTCATATTTGTCTGCTGGAGTTTCTTACAAGATTTTTTAATGTCTTGAACTGTGCCAAGTTTCTCAAAAGTCATTTCATCAGTATAAACTAAAACATTTTAATCATATTCTTCCAAGACCAAATGATTTCCCCTACTAGCTTTTACTTAATCATTATTTATTAATTTTATTTGTATGTGATTTATATTATGATGTATATACTGAATGTACTTAATTTTTTTTAAGGTAGGTATACATATATACTGTATATGTGTGTGTGTGTGTGTGTGTGTGTGTGTATGAAGATTATTATACAGAATTATTATATATAATATATACACACACACACACAAACACACATATAAATACATGTACACATAAAATGCATGTAATAATCTATTCAAGGAATTTTACATTATTATATATAATTTCTTAATGATTGAATGTAGATTACTTTATATTAACATTATTTATTTTCATGTATTTATTTTAATGCTAGGCAACGAGTAATCATTAATAATGAAAATAATGGTTTTGGTTTATATTATATGTTTTTATGTATATAAAGACACACACATACAGTAAATATTTTAAAAATAATTAGATGTATTAACATGTATTAGTATAATTATATTAATAAAATTACGTATAATTATATTTTATATATAAAATTATAATATTTCTCTTATAAAGTTTTACATGCATGTGTGTATTTAATATGTATATACAGAATAAATATGCACGCACACACATACATTTCAATTATGTAAGCAAAAACTAAAACACTATTAATCGCCATAAATCATTGCCCAGCACTAATTTCTTTTATTCTACCCAAGAAATTCCACCCAAGAAATATCTAAAGAATCAGAGTTGATACTTCAGTGAAGCAGAACCATGTGAAAGTCTCCTGAGTGATGAAAGAGCAACATCTGAGCAACATATTTTCCTCTGGTTGTCTAATTAGTCATCTCTGATTAACTCATATCATTGAACCTGCCACGCGCTGCATAGCAGACATTACACTGCGACTGCTGGATCTCTGTCAAGCCCACCACTCCCTTTCCTCTCTCCTCCCTTTTCCTTTTCTCTTCCCTCCACATTCTTTTGAAGACTTTCTCTTCCTTTCTCCGACACAGCCTCTACAGACTCAGTAGTACTAAGATCTTGCGCTTTGTCAAACAAACACTCTCTCTCTCTCTCTCTCTCTCTGTGTCTCTCTCCTCCTCCTCCTCTCACACGCTCTCTCGTGCGTGTCTCAGTCGCTCTCCGCTGCTCAGTTCATCATGTTGGCTGGAGAATGCTGCGTGCGGCAGCGCTCTCTCTCCTGCCCTGGCGCGGGACGCATCTGTCCCAGCCGCCGCAGCTGAGCACCCTCACGGAGGAGGACGAGCCGGAACGGCAGCAACAGGAGGAAGAGGACGAAGACGAAGGCTCCGGGGTCCAGCTGGACCCTATGTTCCAACAGACGGTATACCTTCTGGAGGGTCCGGAGGACATGGTGGCGTCGTCCGGGGGCCTGAAGTCTCCAGACTGGGTGTACGAGTCCTACTACCGCATGAGCCAGCAGCATCCGCTCATCGTGTTCCTGTTGCTCATCGTCATGGGAGCATGTCTGGCTCTGCTCGCTGTGTTTTTCGCCACCGGACTGGTGAGACTCTGTTCTTTATCCACCTACTCTTCTGTACTTTTCTGTCTTGCACAGTGCTTCTCAACTGGTTTCGCTTCAGGACTTTGGGTTGGAAGTTAAGACTTGGCTGAGTTTTGTCCATGGTGTTCAGGATGAGGGCGTGTTGTGTCAGCTGCTCATATTGGCATCTGTTAAATTTACATGGCTTCTACAAAGTTAGAGATGAGCCTGTTCTGAAAAAGCGTAGAGCTTGATTGGTCACACAGCCTTTGATGGCAATAGTAAAAAGGGAAGTGCTTTCAATAAGACTTTAGAATAGCGAACACTTATTCACTTTTAACAATGACTTCCCTCAATAAATTCTTAATTCGCTGCTAATTAATAGTAAGTATAGTAGATGTTAATTTTTAGGTATGATTAGGGAAGTACAATAAGGTCATCTATAATAAGGCATTTGCCTAATTAGCACTAATATATGACTTACATTCCAGTGCATTCCATGCTAATAAGCGACTAATAAATGTAACTATAATATAAAGTGTTACCATGCTTTCTCCTTCCTTTTAAAAGTTGATAAACTTGTTTATTTTTCTAATTTAAACTATGCACAATTATCTTGTTATTTGCATTTAACATTGCATTTTCATTTCTTTTTGCAACCCAATCAAAAAAGAGATACCAGTTGAGAACCGCTTCAACCCAAAATTTACATTGTTATGATATATATGCAATAAATATATATTTTTTGTCAATAATACACCAACATATAAGCCATTCACAAAACAGATCTGAATGATTCATTCATAAATTCAACACTGTTCAAAAATTAAATTTTATGACACCGAACAGATTGTAGATGGACTTTTGGTGTGTTGCTCAAATAAAGCTGTTTTGACTTTAGTAGTCTTGGCATATAAGTCGTAAAAATCACTTTTTAAACCTTGGAGGCTTCAGTTTTCATCCACTGCGATGTAAAGAGAATGAAAAGTCATTGTAAACAGGAAGACAGTCATCCAGGTTCGGCTGTGACTGAATGTACATTTTTGGGTGAGCTATCCCTTTAAAATGTTTTTGTTTTGTTCCTATTTTGGGAGGCCATTCATTTTCCCCTCTCATCCCACAGTTGTGGTTGTGGTAGCTCTGCAGAAATGTTTTTTTTTTTCTCTGTGAGAGAGTGTTTGTACCCGTGTGTGTGTGTAGAGCGCAGCACTCTCTCTCTGTGTCTGCGGGTGTGTGTGTTTTTCTCTGCGTGGCAGATTGTGTGAATCTCTCTGGTGAGAGCGCTTTCTGAGAGCGCCACTTCTGCAACCCTCATTTTCACCTGCTGTTTCACTCGTTCTCTCTCTGACTCGCTTTCTCTCTCACCAGATGCTCAGTTGTCTGTGTTTATGTGTAATGGGCTTGTAGATTATTGCAGTCGGTGCGCTTAGAGTGCCCTGTCAAACCTAAGGTTGCCTCAATGTAATGAAGTATTCTATGTGTGTAATCTAATGTCGAGAACTTGAAGCAATTAATTTAAGTAAACTAGATGCGAGAAGACTATGACTTGGAATTAAAAATACTAGTGATGCTAAACAATTTACAAGTTGTTCCTTATTAGAGGTTTGCAAGTGGGTTACCTAAACCACTATGCAGTGTATCAAGCATTACCTGTATGCTTAAGTATGTACTGTATAAGGGGAGTATTCACTTGAGGAAAGTCTGATAGTTCATTTCCTTTGGTCCAGACCAAATACAATGAATATGATTGCTGTATTCACACCTGATCAAAAGATCTGCACCAAGTTTGGAAACGAAATTAAGTTTGATTCAGTCTGAACAAGCAAAATAGATCTAAATACACCCTAAGATTGTACTCTAATCAGATACAGATACTTCTGTTTTTTTCCAAGTATGGAGTTTTAATATATGTATTTTTATTCATCCAAGAAATCAATTACACTTTCTACAGAAATATTAAGGCATACAGCAACAGAAAATCTTTTTCTTCAGAAGCTTATCAGCATATTAAAATGATTTCTGAAAGATCATCTGGCACTGAAAGCTTGAGTAATGATGCTAAAAATTCAGCTTTGCATCACAGGAATGAGTAATATTTTTAAATATACTACAATAGAAAATCGTTATTTTAAATTGCAACAATATTCAACTGTTTTATTGTGTTTCTGTTCAAATTGAATGCAACCTGGCTATAGACAAGCATCTTTCTGTCATATTTTCCAGCGTTCTTCTCCGAACACTGTGTGCTTTGGTCATTTCCAGCATACTTTGTTATGAGACTGTCTATATTATAGTTTACACAATAAACTTGAGCAAAGTTTTCAATATGTGTATGTGAAAAAATAGCAGAGCCTGTCAGGAAAAATTATGTCTGACCCTTCTCACAGTTTGTATAAGAAACTTTTGCCAGGTTGAATAGGTTAAGCTTTGAAATCAAAGACAAATCTTGGAAAGAATTCCAACAATAAAGTGTATTTGGATTAAATAATTGAATTGAAAAACTAATCTTAAAGCTAACAAATGTCTCTAGTTTTATTCATTTAATAGACATTTGAGGTTTAGGCAAAAACTTGTGTAAGTTATTTATTTTTGTTCGTTTTGTTTTTAGCAAAGAGGGATTTTAGGAAAATAAAGGGCACACTGGACAAGCGATACCAAAAGAGATATACTTAGTATATGTTACATCCTGCTTAAATGTTTTGGGACACATTAACATGTAAAAATATAAAAATGGGAAATTGTTTTATTTATCTGTACTTTTGACTTTTTAATTTTATTTTAAAGTTAATTTAATTCAGTAAAGTAAATATGTTGCTGTTATTTAAATTTGTACAATTTAGTTTTAATTTGAAAACATTGTTAATTTTTAGTTGTTGCTAGATTGTTGCTAGTATACTGTATCTCAGTTGAGAAATACAGATTTCAGCATTTTTAGTAATCTGTGTGCATTTTCCTTCAAAACAAGCAAGTCATTCCACTTGTTTATCGTATCGCAATCACAATTGTGACCTTAATAATCCCAATATGACATTTTTCCCAAATCGTGCAGCCCTAGTTTACAGTGCCCGTCACTCCACAGAAGAAAGGAGCGGGTCAGCAGAGCTCATTAGCATTTCAAGCAACATGGACTATAATGGTTTGATGAAAACAGATTTTAACAGGGCAAAAAATGGTGGTGTTTTTTAAACTACCATTAAGAAATTTTAAAGTACTTTTCATTAAGACCCTAAAGAATCATATCAAATGGGCATCCGATGACCCCTTTAACTTTGCCTTTAGAATATTACTTTCTTGTTCCTGTTTTACACGTTATGGTGCATAGAAAGATTAATGGCACACATCATTACGTCCCCGTCAGAATACCAGGTATCAGCATACAATTTGTCTTCATTATGGTACCAAATACAGTTGTAGGTGTTTTTATACGTGCAAATAGACGGCCGCTGAATTGGGCAACATTTCATTTATGCCTCCGTGACAAACTTGGAGGTATTGGATGGGAGTACGAAGTAAGGACTGGTGGGAGAGAATTATTTATTCATGCTTTACCATGTGTGCATCCTGTTGCTAAATGCGCCGTGTATAGTGTTATTAAAGTGCCCGTATTATGCCATTTTAAAGGTGGTTAATATTGTTTTATGAGTCTCTTAAAACAGGTTTACATGTATGCAAAGTTAAAAAACACTCCAAAAATAGATTTAATTTTACCCCATTTTTAAATGATGCGTAAACAACTCGTGTGAAGCAGTTCGAAGACTCAGTAAGCCTAAACCCCTCCTTCCTGTGAGCCCTCACTGTGATTGATCAGATGGTGCAGTCCTGTATGATTGGTCTACCACTACAGCGCTCCACAGAGCTTGTACCAAAACTACCATGGACAGCGCTTTTGTAAGCAAATCGAGCACACCTCTACGCAGTGCTGAAGCCTGCGTTAAGCCATCGTTTATCATTAGCCACCTTAGGCAACATCTACACATAGCCGGGTATTTAGAGCAATTAATATTTCCTCTCCTCTGTTTTCAATAATAACATTGTGCACACAACAATGTTTTCAAAAAACTTCTCTTTTATATCAACCTGCATAAATACACGGTCGAGCACGATAATAACTATGCCAAACCTATTTAACATTACTCACATGTGCTCACATGACGTTAAGCATTTTCTGGCCCATAAACAAAACGCAGGGAAATACCTGCATCTTTCCTTTGTGTAAACGGGATCTTAAACTAATGATGAGACAGACAGACAGTCAAGCTGCATCAATCACAGTATTAGACTACATTAGCCCCACAGCTGAACAACAGAACTACAGAAACACAAGTTAGCAGGTGACCAGGACATGTGCAGGGTTGTTACACAGCATAACATACACAAATACGATCGCAAGAAAATACAATCATTAATTATTAATCTTACTTACTGGTAGAGAAGCAAGCCGGTCCAAATAAACTGGGGGTCCCACTTTATATTAAGTGTCCCTAGTACCCGTGTACTTTCATAGTAACTAGATGTGTATGTAGTATGTAACTAC
>JAUCMT010000043.1:5569452-5596735 GCA_032357475.1 Enteromius thamalakanensis | reverse complement strand
TTGGAGACGGCTTATGGTTGAGAAATGAACATTCAATGCACGAGCAACAGATCTGGTTGACATTCCTGCTGTCAGCACGCCAATTGCATGCCTCCTCAATGCTTGTGGCATCTGTGGCATTTTGCTGTGAGACAAAACTGCACATTGCAGGGTGGCCTTTTATTGTGGGCAGTATAAGGTACACCTGTGCACTACTCATGATGTCAGATCAGCATATTGATGTGGCACACCTGTGAGGTGGGATGGATTATCTCAGCACAGCAGAAGTGCTCATTATCACACATTTAGACTGATTTGTGAACAATGTTTGAGAGAAATGGTAATATAGTGTATCTGGAATGAATTTTAGATCTTTAAGTCCATCTCAAAAAGTCTATCTCAAAAATCGGAGCAGAAACAAAGGTGTTGCGTTTATATTTTTGTTGAGTGTATATTATTCATTGTGCAAATAATAGTCTTTAGGGCTGGGTGAAATATATCAAAGAATATATTATGCGCATCTTGTCAGTAAAGCAGTAAAGTACTTGGGTTAGCGGTAAATCTTAATCACCTGTTTTCAAATGGAGCCCTGGGTTAAAGCACAGAGCTGAGGATCACTGACAAGCTAATGTACTGTATACTGATCCACAAACTAGAATAGCACCAAACTAGCTTAATCCATCTTGCATTAAAATATGCTGGTCTAGACTGATTGTGCAGCAGGGACATGGTAACATGCAAACTGACTTATCTGAAACACGTTCTGTGTACTGAATGAATATATACACTGGCACCAGACACACTCCCTCATAAACCAACACGTACCGCTGCAATCCTGGCACCTTCTGATATTTACTTTGCTATAAATATTTTGTGTGTTCAGCTGAGTTATGTCAGTGAAATATGGTGCTTTTTAAGTCATTTCAAAGCATGGAGTGCCTGAGGTGTTTACAAGAAAATCTGTCTTAACACTGGAAGAAAACTTGCCTTATTTACATACAATAGTAGTACAAGTCAGGAACACCCAAACTTATTATGTTGTGATTTAAAAAAAACAATCCAAAATTTCAATATCCAGGTTAAAATATCCTGTTCAATATCCTGTTTAAAATTAGTTAAGTAGACAAAAATTAATTCTGCCTTCACGTACATTTCTTTCAAATTTTTGTAATAAAATTTTTGTAATAAAAATGCTTTTAAGTATCTTTTATATAATTTAAAGAATTAGTTAAATAAAATGAGAAAATACTAATTAATTAATTCATCAAATTGGTCACAACAAGTTACTCAAAGACATATCTGAATCTCATTAATACATATTTAATTATGCTATAGTAGATTTTTTTATAATTATTTTGAAATGTGTAAAATAGTAAACGATCAGCTACATTTACTTGTTATTTCAGGAAGGTGAGAGATGCTACCGGAGTTGACATTAACATGCGTGTTGGGGTACACTCTGGGAATGTTCTCTGCGGGGTGATTGGCCTCCAAAAATGGCAGTATGATGTTTGGTCACATGACGTCACCCTGGCCAATCATATGGAGGCAGGGGGTGTACCTGGGTAAGATCGGATGACTTTTTTCCCCCTATTTCATGATTTTCACATGTTTGCCACAAGTGCTATTATGCTCATGGAGGGTTCTTGACGTTAATAGAAATGCTCTGTTAAGAGCGCAGTGAATGTGCTTTTGTGCTACTAATGAGTGTTCGTTGAATAACCCCCAAAAAAAACAGGAACGCAAAGCACTACGTTCATTTTTCATATCTCGACTCTATTGTCTCTGTGGGCATTGGAACATTTGTGAAATACTCACATAATGCACCTGTTTTTGTGAAGTGTTCTTTCATTCGCCAGCCTGTAATAGTTGTGTGCTTCTCTTCCAGACGGGTTCACATCTCTTATGTGACACTGGAACATTTGAAAGGAGCATATCAAGTCGAGTCAGGCAACGGACAAAGCCGAGATTCTTACCTGAAAGAGCACGGCATCATCACATACCTAGTCATCAACCCGAAGGTAAAAAATGACGCAGTCCAGCTTCCACGTTTATAAATAACTAGACATTTACATTTCCTGCAGAAAACAGTGTTGCTTTGTGCTTGCTGGAGGTTTTTTTTACTTGCCTAAATCATGTTAAGGGCTTATAGCAAACATCACCTATTATAAAAGTATTGCGGAAACAATAAAACCCTTTTTTTTCAATTAATAACTTAATTCTAAATAAAAAGCATCTGTTTTTACCCAGAAAAATAGTTAAACAAAAGGATTAATCATAGTCAAACTAACATCTGCTGTATGATAGTTAATAAATCATATCATAATGTGTTATGCAACTTATTTAGCATTGGATTCAATTCACCTTGAGCACTAATTAGCATAATTGCACTGTTTAGGCAGTGGGGTTACACAAACGTGACTTTGTGGTGATATTTGACGACCCTGGGGAGACTGTTTGTCAAAACACAAGTTCAAGGAAACGGGCGTCAAGACCCAGAAGATTCCTGAACATCCGTCCATTCAGATGTGTGTGGGCTTTTCAGCCCACAGATATCATAATGCCTGGCACCGTATATTCAAATAACAACGCCTATTCTTTTATTTATCCGGTGCCTTATTTACTTTTCAACAATGCATTTGCTTTGCCCGAGGTAACAAAAGCAGCAAATTTTTCTCAAAAGAGACTCATACATTTATTTCTGTTCAGTGTGAGCCTTTCGGCCCTCTTATCATAACAGCCCACTGCACACCCACTGCCATTATGATGACTGCATTTGAGTTTGGAGGGCTTTTGCTTGTTTGTTTAGTTGTTCTCTTTGTTTTATCACCCTGCTGTTCAGTTAATGCCAATTTGCATTTTTTTGTTTTATTCTAATGAACAACTGTCATGGAGTCAAGTTGCTGTAAAGTAGACCATACAGATTCAAGGGAGCCACTGTTATCTTTTATACTATAGCAAAGGTTCATTTTGGCTATCATTTTGTGTCAAGTATGTAAAATTAGACAAAGCTCGCGCAAGAGACCTTTTTCCTAAAATATATATTAATTCATGTGTAAAGCATCCTATTGCAAAGTTGAATATGTACTTTGTAAACACCCCCATTTTATATATGTTCATGTATAAAATCCTATTTATATATAAAACGATATCAAATGTGAACACGCTTTTTATTATTAAAAATAATAATAAGAAGAAATAATTGGCTTTTTATATTGTCACTGTTAAAATCCATAGATAAGTATTACATATGTATGTGTAATCTATTAGAATATAGTGAAACGTACTGTATAAATTATTTTATATATATTTGAGAGCTTTTTACAGTGCATTCCAAAGTGTGTGTTAAGAATTGAATTAAATATATTTAGTTAATTTGAAATGTATTGTTGCAATATACTAAAATTTCTTCTCTCTATTTTTTATTTTATTTATTATATTGAAAAAAAAAATCATTTTATTCCTATATACCTGTGTGCTAGTGGAATCTGAAATGATTATTTGGAACCGGAATTTGGGAATAACAATATTTCAAGAAAATCTGTTTAGAGATAATCAAATTAGATTATTTTAAATTTATTTGATTTTTATCGGATTCTTGGAATGCTTGTGCTTGATTCCGGAAAGATATTTTACAGTTGGTTTTAAAATCATAATAGAAATCCAGTTCTGAACACCAATGGCTTTGGAAGTGGTTTTGCTTCAGGACATTATATTGTAAATCAAGTAGTGACTTGATACAGTACCAAAATTGTTTTGGATCCCAAAGTATACAGAAATATCTTGAATATCTGTATCACATCACATTATACACTTGACACATCTGAGACCCAGCACTTCAGCACATATTCTTGTTCGATTTTTGGAATTTCTGTGCTGTATCACATCCATTTAGACTTGTACTTCGTGCTGTGTTTGTTAGTCAGAAAAACGAAGTCCTCTGCTACCTGCTCGCCTTCGTCCCGCTCTGTATGGGGCCAAGATGAGGGCGTCTGTCCGCATGACGCAGTACCTCGAGTCCTGGGGAGCAGCCAAACCGTTTGCTAACCTCCACCATCGAGACAGCATGACCAACGAGAATGGCAAGATCAACACACATGTGAGTCAACCTGAGCACACACGAAAGAAATACAATCATCCTGATAGAAGATTTGCATGGTAATTACTGTCATCAGGTACATTAGTAGTTTGTAGTTGAAGCACTTAATAGTGCTTTATTAATTTAATTTTTTTTTTCTTACAGGATGTGCCGTTAGGGCAGTACAACTTTCAGCAGAGGTCTGAAAGGTCTGTTTTTGACTGTTTATTGCTTTATATAAAACACACACAAAAAAACTGAGATTCAAGCGAATAACCTTTCAGAGCGTTCACACTGACCTCATTTACATCTCCATGCTGGTGTAAAGTCTCTCTCCCTCATTTTTCTTCCTTTACAGGACAAAATCACAGAAAAAGAGATTTGAAGAGGAGTTGAACGAAAGAATCATTCGAACTATTCACGGCATTAACTCACAGAAGTAAGCATCCATAATGCTATGCATCTCATCCATATTGAGGTACTCATGAATTTCTAAATAGCTAAATGTTAAGCATCAAGTCTGACCTCGCAATGGGATTTAAAATCTTATTTAAATCAGCAAAAAATAACTTTTTTTTTTTTAATGTATATATATATATATATATAAATTAATAGACAGATACTGGTAATTATTATGTATTATTAATTATTATTATTAATGTATTATTAATAAAATTTTCATTTATACAAGTAATTAAATTAATTAATTAATTACTTATATATAATAATTCATAGAATATTTGAAAACAATAATTAAATTAAAAACATTATTTTTATTTAAAATAAATCTAAAAATACATCTCTACATTTGACACAATTCATAGTTAAAATAACAATTTAATTGTTACAAATTTATGCTTCTTTTCACCAGACAGTGGCTGAAGTCGGAGGACATTCAGAGGATATCTCTGTTCTTTCATAATAAGACACTTGAAAAAGAGGTACATGTCACCTTGATATCATTGAATGGAAAATGCTCTATGTGCTTCACTCTTAAGAGAAAACTCGAACTGAACAAAAACGTATAGAAAGAGCTGAAATATTTTTCTTTTTTTTTTCTTCTAACAGTACAGAGCCACAACCCTGCCGGCCTTCAAGTATTACGTCACTTGTGCTTGTCTCATTTTCTTCTGCATCTTCATAGTGCAGGTCTTAGTCTTGCCAAAGTAAGTGCCATGTCCACCACCTCTTCCAAGCATCTCATTGTCTTTTGCGATGCAACTATGCCACTGTCTTCCACAGTACATAGACCATGTGATGCATAATAATATTACAACATTTCTACACAATTGAGATAAAATGAGTGCAAAGATAAAGAACAGGATGATGGGAATGTCAATGCCTGCCTGAAAAAGACAGCCCTGAGCAGACAGCTATAGATTTTTATTTTTGAGTCAGAGGCCAATTTGGTTTGGAAATAATGTCTCCCTTTTGTATGAAGTCAGACAGAAAAATCTATGCAAGACGTCACCCTAATTTACTGCTCATGTTGACCGAGAACACATTCACAAGAGCCGAGAGCACATCGCTTTCTCTCAAACGGAGTTCTCACTTCCTGAAATCGATTTTATATCAGATTTATAGTCAGATATGGCACCACAAAGACTAGAACCTAACACCTTTGTTCTTTTATTCAAAAGCCAAAAATATGTGATATGTAAATATGTCTCCTATTGGACAATTAAACAGGTGAAAAATCCTAGAGATCTAGATTAAACTGTTGAAAATTGTTTTGCTGGAAAACTAAAATAAAATATAAATATATGAAGATAAAAGGTAATTTTATACACAAATAATCAAACTTACACGTGAAAGAAACAGAAGACATTTTCGTTATTATAAGTCAGTGTACCATTAAAATGATTTTGATATTTAATTTAAAGATAAAATAAAATGTTAGATTTTTAGAAATTTAAGATTACAAATGAGCTAAAAAAAAACAAACAAACAAACTAAAATAATTAAGTGCAAATAGTCATAGCTTCCATTTACAGTGTTAAAATAGCAGTATTGTCTGCAATGTACTGTATGCTACTTATTGCAAATAGTAGCAAATATCTGCACCCTAGTATTGTAATGCATTATAAAACAGTATGCCAAAAGAATATATTGAGTGTAAATTATACCTTTTATTAATATTATTAAATGGATGCTGACTTATTGGCATTCCTACTCCCACCCGAACCCTACACAATACTTTATTATCAACTTCGTGATAATTTTCTTATTTTTTCATTGAAAATAAATGTCTTTCAAGTGTGATATGAGATGTGGGAGGGGACAAGAAGGAATTTGGGAAAAGACGAGTTCAAACTCAGATCAATCGCATCAAAAAGTCTATGTGTTTTACCACTAGAGCTGTTTAACTGTCTTTTGTAATGTTAACTGACCCAATCACACGTTGGTAGGCGGAGTTAGTGTAAATAGCCTCTGACAACAAGACACTGGGAAATAATTTTAGACTGAATAATTGCGTTTACAAACAGAAAAACTAAATCGCTAACTATATTTTGCAAAACCAAAATGTAAAAAACACATAAATTTAACTTAGTATAATAAACTTACACTAAGTATGGAGAATATAGACATCAACATAGTATAGTAGTATTTAAATAATACAAAAATAACTAATGTTATGAGGAAAATGTCTTGGTGCTGGATTTGAGGTCTGTAAGTTCATGTGAAACAAAAACTATAGCAGGCATACATGGATGATGAATGCATACATAGGCTTTGGAGTATCTCTGATGATTTGGTCTCTCATAGAACCACTGTCCTTGGAGTTTCTTTCGGAATGGCCTTCCTGCTGCTCGCCTTGATCCTCGCCATTTGTTTTGCTGGTCACATATTGGTAAGTGCTGCTCATACTTGTAGAAATGTGAAGCAGCTTTCTTTGAGAGTGAATCGTCAGGGAATGAGGCAGGTGGGCTTGTCTGTTCAGTCTAGTCAGATGTCCACATGTTACATATTTTTCCATTTTCCATGGAGGAAATAACTGTGTACTGAAATGCCATTTAATAAATCGAGGTTTCCACACATTTGAGACCCTCATCTTGTTAGAGAAATGCCACACCGGGAGGAAAAAAACACCAATCAAAACAAGATTGAAATTTCCTTGTTTTAACCCCAGGAACAACACTCTTTCTCTGCTCTTAGAAAGCGTTGTCTATAATCAAATTACCAGCTACTTTGGACCTGTGGAACATAAATGGCTTAAGTAAATGTCAGCTGTATGTCCTTCTATTTTCTTTCTCCTGCTTTTTATTCTTTAATATATAATGAAAGCTTAGAGCGAAATGGCTTATTCAGTATTCAAAAGCCAGTAGATTCACTCATGGGAAATCTGTCAAGAACCTGCTCTGGTCATATTCCACCATAAAATCAGAAGAAAATTAAGCCTGTTTTTAGGACCTTTAAGGTTTACTGTATTGGAATATTATTTTCAAGCAAATATTATTTAAATTATATTTATACACTTATGTTTATAAACATTTATATAAAAACAATTATTTAATAATTTAAATAAATGCTATTCTTTTGAACTCTCAAATAAAAAGAAATAAAAAATGCATTTTATATAAATACTGTATACAGTATATGCATGTGTGTGTGTGTGTGTGTGAGACACTAAAAACTGGAGTAGGGATGCTGAAAATTCAACTTTGCATCAAAGGAATAAATAAATGCAGCATTTTTGGCCATAGGACCTTTTTCAAAACGTAAAATAATCTTACGATTCCCAAAACTTTTTGAATAGCATTGTGCATCATGTTAGTATTTATTGCTCTGCATCCATTTTTATTTACAAATGTATTTATTTACATCTATTTTACATTTCCAAACTGGGAGTCTATTAAATATGAGCTTTGATAATGCTGAAAATTACTGAGGAAAATTCTCATTAGAATTTGGGGTCAAAATGCAAAAATATCACAATGGTATAATTATATAATTATATTTTAAAAATAGGCTTCAATTTGTGGGGGGAGGGGGTGACCTTGACAGATTGAACCTCACAGTCTATTAAATTCCTAGTATAATCAACATAACCTGCTTTTCTGTATATTGAGGCAGTGTTATATTTTTAGAAGACATGACCTTCCAAAGACCTTGAAGGGTTTTTATGCCGTACAACCACCAGCTCACCTTGATTTGTCCATTAATTATCCAAACAGTTTCAGTTGAAGATTCAGAATTCACAATAATAAAAAAAGGCCACATTGTATGGTGACATTCAGTGGTGTAGTCTACGTGATACACAGGTATACGCCATATATCCTCTAGAAAATATATAGGATTTGTGTATACCCACTTGAAAAATCATGCGGCTACGTAACGTTATGGACCTTTCACACGTTGATTCATAAATTCAACCTGTCTGTGTTGCAAAGGACTGATTTTTGATCACGCTGTTTCTTTTGACGAGTATTGCGATTGTGCAATCTTGAAATCTTTTGGCTTGTAAGAAACAACAGTAAGTGATTTCTATAAACAAAAAGTTAATATTGCATGTATATTAGCTTATTTACACTTCTGACTATAACAGTACTGCCTAATTTTGATCTTTTTCCTCAGCTAAATCGTTTAAAACCTACTCACAACTTAGCAGCTACACATCTCCATTAACAGCTTGTTTCATTTATTAATGAATCTGTGTTTTTAAACAAATCTATTGAATCGATCCAATTCCGAGTTCCAATGTGCATATTATCCATCCGAAATTAGGGTGAAATTGGTCGTTTTCAGAACTATTTAGGGGAGAATGGCTGGGTCGTATGCACACTGGGACGCAGGGACTTGCTTTGTTCCTGAATGAATCAGCCGTTCAAATGAATCAATTGAATGATTCAGTAATAAAATCAGGAACTTACTGTCACCTAATGTCAGATTTAGTTTAATTTTTGAAATTTTTAGTTTCATTTTTGAAATATAATTTCAGTTATCATTTCAGTTCAAAAGAAAAAAGCTTGAATGATAAAACTTTCTAATGAGCTGTTTGTTGTTTCTTTTTCATACAGTAAACCCAAGTCCTCATGGGTTTGGGGACTGTGTGGAAATTTTTTTTTATAAAACTCTGGCACTCATTTTTTTTGGTTTCTTTTATAGTAGGACTCTCTTTTGGTTTCACAGACAACTGTCAAAGTCATAAGTGCCTGATGCTCTATGGAATTTAGTTAAGAGGCTTTCTCAGTTTTGTTTCCCATTTATTCGATGTTAGAGTTCACATTCGGCCCACAGATTTACAAATATAAAAGAGGGGTTAAGGTTATCCAGTAAAAGTGCTGTGTTTAAATATTGAAAGCTTTTTTTTTTGTATAGATGACACGTGATTGATTGGTGAGAGGGCTTCTCTACCTCTTTTACTTCTTTTTGATTTAAGCCCAATGCATTCTTGCACAGGGTCTAGGTTAAGTGTTTTGTAAAGCTCTGTTCCACCACAGCTCTGTTAATACTCATCCTGACAATGTAGAATACACTGAGTCACTAGGTTACACAGCTTCTATTAGTACTGCTATCAGTAAAAGGTGAGTTTTACAAATAGATCTGTTTCTTCAGGTCCATAAAGTCTTATTTCAGATAAAAACATTTAGAGGCAGGGTTTGATCTTGTTTCATTCAGTTTAAATGTAGCTTAAATGGATAGTTTATTGATAGTTTTAAAACCACGTTGGTTTTTTTTAGCCTTCACATCTCTTTACAAACCCCCCAAAATGGGTCAGAGGTATATTTGTATATTGAAAATACTAGTTGAAAACACTAACAATGGGAAAAGTTGTTTCAGCCAATGAAAGGCTCTACAGGAGGAGGAAAATTGTACTAGCTATGTTTCAAAAAGGGAAGAAGTTCATAATTTAGTCAATTGCTTTTTTATGGAAATTATGGAAATAAAATGGATTGTGAATGACATTTCATGTTGACTTCCTCTTTCAAGTTGATATAGATGACTTTTTGTGTTATTTATTCACTCACTGTGAAGTTATGTTTATTAATGTGTATGTGACTTGTGGGGCACAATCATAACCTTGAGCATTTGGAAGAGAAGCAGATATGCTAATGACGTTGGTGGGAGTTAAGCTTGTTTTTTTTTTCTTTTCTTGTTGCCGTAGCAATGGGGCAAAGCAGCCTCCTGCACAATGCCCTGGCTCCCCAGCTCTTCTAAAGTCATCACCAACAAACCCTGGATACGACTTGCGCTCACCATGGCAACCACTGCACTTATCCTAGTCATGGCCGTGTTCAACATGGTGAGCATCACTACTACTTAATACCTGGTCTGTCAGCTAGATTGGAGTGCTTTTAAAATGACTGACATTTATTAGATTCAAATATAATTTGTTATTATTGTGTGTGTTCAATGAAAGAAATATTCTGTGCTTGCTTATTATGAACAGCCTGCCGGCTTTATGGTACAGTAATATCGGTAACTCTTTAGAAATAAGGGTAATACTTTGGGGAATACTTTAAAACGTTCTCTCGCATAGTTTTTCGAACCTCTTGTGACCTAAAAGTCCCAGTTTTGTCTTTATATTAAATAGAAGTGGGCCAAGTAGCGAACCTTGAGGAACCTCGCAGGTGTAATGTTTAACTATAAAATAATATGAAGAAAATACATGTGTGGTGGTTGTTCAGATCTTATTATCCCAAGCTTTGAGATCTTAGATCAGATGATTTACTTGGTTGAGGACTGCAACATAAGACAGATATGCCAGTTACCTTTTTTGTTAAATGGTGCACAATTTTTATTCCTAGCATACATAACCTATTAGTATTTACAAAATATATTACATGACACATTCATTTAGACAGTTGGCTGATAAATTAGTCAACAGTTTTTGGTCCAGTTGGAGGGCTTTAGCTGTGGAATCTGTGGTGGTTCACAGTAAAGGGCAGAGTAGAATTAGTGTCAGCTGTCTGATTGGATTCGTCATTACAGTTAGCGTCACAGTACCAGGGCTCTGGTCCAGTATGGATCTAATGATGTTATCCCTGAGCTTAAATTGGATGTCCCTTTGGTAGAGAAACACAAGAGGAATGTGTTTTTAGTTTCACACATCTAATAGCAAATGCTACACTGTTCAGCTGGGCTTGTTATAACTTTGACATTTTGTTCTCTTGCAGTCACAGTCATGCATTTGTAATTGTGGCTTAAGTGTCAAAACATTTTTAGTCCACTGTATTTCTATAATAAACAAATTTAAGTAGTGACATACATATTCAAACATCTCAGCATCTTTTCAATTAAATCCTGTACCAACTGGACAAAAGTATTCACCCACAGAAGCTTCTATTGTACAAGGTTTGGCAATTGGTCATCTCTGCTTTTCCCATCTGCTTGCAGCTTGTTGATTTGTGTTGAATTTTGCACTTGTGTAAAGTGCAAACTTCTATGAAACATATTTGTTACAAAACACAACAGATGTGTTTAGCTAAGAATGATGGTGTCTTTCTGCTGTAATGCTCTAAATTTGGTTTTCTCCATCTGTTGGGTTTCAAGTTCTTCTTAGGCGAAGACAGGATGGTAGCATCACCTTCACTCAACATTTCCAACAGCAGTATGGATGGTCCATATGGTCATACCACAGACTCAAACAACAAGTTCTACTTGCCAGTAAGTTGCAACAAATCTTATCTCATGCCTTTTGCCTACAAATCTCAGTAATTTGCTGGATAACCTTTTATTAACAAACCACATGAAAACATATTGTATATCTTCTGTTGAGCTGCTGGTTAAAAAAATCTTTGTATGTGTTTTTGACAGAACTAACTAGCAAGGAGTTATGAGTGTCATGAGCTAAACCGATTTGTCTCACGTATACATCGGAATATAATAAGTCACTTTATACTGTGCGTGATTATGTATGGCAACTCTGTTGTGACATTTCAAGCTCGAAAATATACTGGAAAATATAGTTATGCACTGAGAGCTATACATGACTGCTTATCTGTTGGTGAACAAAAGCATCCTCAAGCGCTTTCCGAGAAAGATACAGTACATTGGTTAGAAAAACAAGACTCTTGGGAGCAGTTTCCCAAACAGGGTTTAAGAGTAGTCCTAAATTAAAATAAATGTTGAGAGCTGTCTAAACTGGAAAAATCTTGCACTGAGATATCTTAAAATACATTATTGCCATTGTTTGGTCTTAAAATGCTCTCAGATAATGCATTTTTGTAAGACATGTTTCTAGAAATTCTTAAATATCCTAAATAAGCAAAGGTCTAGTCCTGGCTTAATCTAATCCCTATCTGGGAAACCGGACCTTGGTGTATATGACTTTTTAAATTTCTTAGTAACATCTTTTTTTTTTACAGACTTCTGTTATTAAATACTTAGGATTTAAACCCAAACTTCGTAGTTCTCTTTTAATTTATACTGATTCGCCCTGATGAATGTACAGATGTGAATCTGACTGGCTGTCTCTGCCTTGGCAGTATTTCATCTACAGCTGCATTCTGGGATTGATCTCATGCTCCGTGTTCCTGAGGATAAACTATGAGCTGAAGATGATAATTATGCTAGCTGCTGTAGTGAGTTATAATATCATCATTCTTCAGACCCACGCCTCAATACTGGATGATTACAGCATGGCCCTCTACAAGACCAAGCAACCAGACAGGTACTGATATGCTTTCTTAAAACTTGTCGCAAAAATCTGTAGTTTTAGTTATTTGTAGATAACACTTGTTTAATATTCCTATTGCACACACACTTTGAGTTAAAAAAGGAAGAATTTTGCCGCATAGACACATCTGGCAACTGTGAAGCAATTTTTTCCAGTAGGTCTCTCGGTATCTCCAGGGATTATGAGTGACAGGTGCTGCTGCTGAGATGGCAGGCTTTGTTTGGATTATTCTTTTTGGAGGACTTGCCAATAAAGGACAGAAAAACATTTTAACAGCCTATTGTATTTCTCTACAAATTATTTATTCCTGTGTTTTTTTCATGTTCCTTTTATTGTTTTCCCCTTTTCTTGCCTTCATTAAACATTTCTGAATAGATTAATATTAAGGAAAGGGTCAAATTTGTACTACAACTGCATGTTCAACATTATGACATAGGTTTATACCTACAAAACATGCCTTTGACATAATGAATCTGCAAATGGTTAGATCGACACACTGTGTTGCTGAGAAGTCCATATCATCATCAGTTTATGTTTTCTGTCTGTACCCTCCTCAGGCCGGGTGTTCTGAAAGATTTGAAGACCATGGGCTCTGTGTCATTGTTCATTTTCTTCGTCACTTTGCTTGTGCTGGCCAGACAGGTGAGTCTCTTTCAGTCTGAAATCCTCAGCTTTAACACTGCTATCATACTTGTTCTTTGTTTTGAGCGCTTCATCTAAAGCAGGGGTAGGCAACGTCGGTCCTGGAGTGCCAATGTCCTGCACAGTTTAGCTCCAACCTGGAAAAAAAAAACCTCACTGGCCTATAGCCTTGAAGACCTTGATTAGCTTGTTCAGGTGTGTTTGATTAGGGTTGGAGCTAAACTCTGCAGGACATTGGCACTCCAGGACCGACGTTGCCTACCCCTGATCTAAAGCATTGGTCTCAAACTCAATTCCTGGATGGCCACAGCTCTGCACGGTTTAGCTCCGACCAGCTCCAAATCACACCTTCTTGGAAGTTTCGAGTGATCCTGAAGTTCTTGATTAGCTGGATCAGGTGGGTTTGATTAGGGTTGAAGCAAAACTGTGCAGAGCTGTGGAATTGAGTTCGAGACCCAGTGCTGAATTATTTGTAATATGATCCACTGATTCAAAGGAAAAGTGCACCTCTAAATGAAAACGTGCTGAAAACGTATTCATACTCAGCTCATACAAAATGTAGAGATTTAGGAAACGTAGCTTTACATCACTTGCTCATCAATGGATCTTCTACAGTGAATGGGTGCCATCAGAATGAAAGTCCCACAGTTGATAAAAAAAAAACAATAATCCACAAGTAATCCATAAAACCATCATTTATCATCTTTTGAAGTCATGGGTGACGGCACCCATTCACTGCAGAGGACGCATTGGTGAGCAAATGATGTCCAGTAGTTATATATTTTTATGAATCTCTTTCTATTATGAAGCAAACTCTACATCTTGCATGAACTGAGGGTGAGTCAGTTTTTATTTTTGGTTGAACTATTCCTTTAAAATTCACTGTTATATGGAGATCTTGTAGGTACTTGGATAGAAAAATCCACCCACATGAATTGGATTGGTGATGCATGAAGTTTTAGTTTCACCACTGAAATGACAATTTGAATTAATTTACTCAGCACACATACAGTAACACATTTTTTGAAAGAGTTAATAAAAATAAAAGCATCACAATTCTACATTTTACATCTCCAGAAAGCACTACCATTATAATGTATATAATAATGGCATCAGCCATTATTGTGTGGTATTTGGCAGAATGAGCTTAACTTAAGTAGTACTTTAATTAAAGTTATTCAGTTGATTCAATTGTAAAAGATCCCCGCATGTTAATCCAATGATATTTTAATATAACATAAGTTATTTTTTATAATAATTCTCAAAGTTTTCTGGCAGCACAAATATGCTCCCAATTTCTATGGCTTCAGTTATTATCAGCACTCATCAGCCACTGACTGCACAATACCATAAAGCTTTCCTGCGAAAAAGCATTGAATAAACAATATGGAGAGAATTGCATGTTTTTCTGTCTGTATTGAAACCTTTTCAGTATCTCTACAGGTCAGCCGAGGGTCAGACTTGATTTTTTCACTGTGTGCTTTTAATTCTGTTGCGAGAGGCTATTTGTCCCGAAATAATAGGCATGTCTGATAAACTCTGTATTTGAAATGTGCAGTTAGGTGAATTCATTTATAAGTAATGTGGTGTTTAGGTTGATCAGGTGATAGGTAAGCCGAGGACTGATTTTTCTCCAAAGCAATGAACCAGACAAAAATAAGCAAAGGCAAATATAGACTGAGTGTGAGAGGCTATCCGTGCATACTTAATGCCTTTCAAGGTGCTATTTCCACTGATTCAAGAAATCTTTTTCATGATGAATGTCTGCTGGAACACAAAGCTACAACTCGGAGAAAATTGAAGCAATTTTCTGCAGTTGAAGCAGTCCTTTATGCAAGACAAAATCCATAAAAATTTAAGATGAACTGTCCTTGTGTGCTTTTGATTCTGCTTTCTTTGTCATCTTGAAAGCCACATACGGTGATCAGATGTGTACCATCTCTTTACCTCTGTGTCCTCTTGTAACAGAATGAATATTACTGTAGGTTAGACTTCCTGTGGAGGAACAAGTTTAAGAGGGAGTGTGAGGAGATTGAGACCATGGAGAACCTAAACCGGGTGCTTTTGGAGAATGTACTTCCTGCTCATGTGGCAGAACATTTCCTTGGGCGAAACTGGAAAAATGAGGTGGGTGGCAAAGTCTGTAAACACCGGTCAAAATGTTTCTATCTGTATCTTTATCACCAGATATATTTTTTGTGTGTTTTATTTTCGACAGGATCTTTACCATCAGTCGTACGATCTGGTGTGTGTGATGTTTGCCTCCATCCCAGACTTCAAGGAATTTTACACAGAATCTGACGTTAATAAGGAGGGATTGGAGTGTCTCCGGCTCCTTAATGAGATTATAGCAGATTTTGATGAGGTAAACTCACAGACACAACTCTATGTTGATTTCAGATGTTGTGGACAGCTAAAGTACTTGTGAAGATATAAATGCCTTCTGCGACAACTTCGATCCTTCCCCTAAGCCCAGCCTTAAAAAATTTTCTGACATACTGCAGCTGATATAATATAATGAAGGCCTTCTTGGGTCCTCTGGATAGTTTTAAACCGAATATTTCATTAATTATCTAAAATTAGCACTTTGCATAGAGACAAATGATGCCTTTGAAAAACAAATAGTCTTTGTGGTATCAGCAGTTTCAGATAAATCCACCCATAAATGGCACATAAAAATAAAATGAACTCTGGCTGCTTTATGTGTTGATTCCAGTTTAGGTGGGCGGTTCTTGGCTAGAAAAAGCAGAAAAGTGGATCAGACTAGTCAAAAGTCTGGCTTTTGAGATAAGAGCAGTTATGTAACACTTACTTTAATAGCAGAACTAAGTTCTAGTTTGAAAGCTTGACATACAGTAGTAACAGTAAAAGGGACGCAGGTCCTAACAAAAGATCAAATACAGCCACGTAGTTTACTCAGATAAAAGAAATCCTACTAGTTTTTGTGTTCTCTTGATTCTTTAAACGGCTGCAGATACAAATCTAGACACAGCAAGGTAATCCTCGCATCATTTGCTACATAGCACAAGCTGATTGGCCTCTGCTGATTCTGCAGCCAATAAGATTGCTTGTTCAACATTTAATAGTCTGGTTCTGTGTTTGCTGTTAGATGGTCTTTCAGCACTATCAGAGTTCTTCTGAAACCCCCCACCTCCCCAGCACCACCTGTCTTGTTCTTGTACGGGATTTATGCATGCATATTTTGCAGCAGCAGCATGTATAACATGCTCACAGTAGTCTGCCTGTGTGCCGTCTCTCTTAAAAAAAGATTACAAAGGGGCGTTTTCACAGCGGTGTCACAGAGGAACCATTTTGGGGAACATTTTACAGTGAGCAATTCTTAAAGGGGACAGCAGATTCCCATTTTCTACAAGTTGGTGTGATTGTTTAGGGTCTTTGTGAAAATTTCAAATTATATTTTGATTAAAATTCAGTAAATCAGCCCTTTTTACCTTGTCAAAAACACCTTCATTGCTCACAAAACGTCAGTACTGCAGCTGCTCGACGCTGATGGCAGACAGCTTACAACTGGCTGAGAACGGAAATAAGCTAATACGAGTGCGTCAGCAGTCATTGACTTGATAATTGAAACCGTTAAGGGAGTGATTTTTATCTTTTTGCGGTGGTTGTGGCCACATATTGCTTAGACTCATTTATATACAAAGTAAATTTTGATCTCTTTAAAACGCTTTTGTTTTCAACAGTTGCTGTCAAAACCCAAATTCAGTGGCGTGGAGAAGATC
The DNA here is from genome assembly GCA_032357475.1 of Enteromius thamalakanensis. Classification (NCBI taxonomy): domain Eukaryota; kingdom Metazoa; phylum Chordata; class Actinopteri; order Cypriniformes; family Cyprinidae; genus Enteromius; species Enteromius thamalakanensis. Next base: position 5,579,673 of record JAUCMT010000043.1, on the reverse strand, counting down.
AAAACGATTGGCAGCACATACATGGCTGCAACTGGGCTGAATGTGACCCCTGGACCAGAGTATGCCCAGGTACAAGTTCGAGCTCTTGTGTTCTAAATTACAATTCACATAAAAATCACACTGTATTGATTGCGGAGGTTCATTAGTCCTATTGTAGGACCTGGCTGTGGTGCTGAGAGCTTGATTTGTGCTTCATGCTTGAGAGTCTCCGGTTGTAGTTAATACTAAAATGTGTGTGCCTGTTCGTATACTGAAGGACCACGACCGGCAGTACATGCACATTGGAACGATGGTGGAGTTTGCCTTTGCTTTGGTGGGAAAGCTTGACGTCATCAACAAACATTCCTTTAATGATTTCAAGCTGCGAGTGGGTAAGCAGGACCCGTCAGCACTTTTACACCCGCCAACATTTTGTTTGCCTTTCCTAATCGGCAGAGAGTCATAATAGCCTTGTGGTACAGACTTTATCACACATTCAGGATGTGTCAAATGTTTCCGGCTTTTCTCTCGCCAGGAATAAACCACGGCCCAGTAATTGCAGGAGTAATCGGCGCACAGAAACCCCAGTATGATATCTGGGGGAACACTGTGAATGTAGCCAGTAGGATGGAAAGCACAGGGGTGCTTGGGAAAATACAGGTCGATCCTTGTTCTGACCTACTTTCTTTACATGCCTGCTGAATTATTTATAGCATTTTCAGTGGATCACATCTAGAGTGCTTCTTTCCACAGGTCACTGAAGAGACGAATCGGATCTTGCAGACTTTGGGCTACATGTGCTCCTGTCGAGGGATCATCAACGTGAAGGGCAAAGGGGATCTCAAAACCTTCTTTGTTCACACTGAGATGACGCGATCTTTATCACAAGGGAATGTAATGCCTTGAATCTCAGTCACACACCAGTCATTGACCTGATTAAAACATGTACAGTTCAATATAATGTTGGCCTATTGTAGTGGAGCTCTACAGCGTTCTGTTTGCACCACATACACTAGATTATTTGCATTGCTTTATAAGTAATGAATGGCTCAGAGGCTCTGTGTAATCCAGACTTGCAATTGTGTGTTGCTTAATCCATAATTTAAAGCAGCAGAGATTTTGTAAAATAAAGACAATTAATAAAGGTGGCCATGTTTTGATGCTATCATTTTGTTATCCATTAAAATTTATATATAAATGTCAAAGTCTCTGCCTATGAATCTTAAATAGGCTTCATATGAAATGTTATATAAATAATAGAAGCAAGTCATAATGCTTTATGTGCTATAAATACTATTTATATATGCTTTCTTGATTACACCTTTATATATTGTCTTGTATATACAGTAATTCTAGCACTATTAAAATAATACACTTTTATAATAATAAGGATGTTTGGATAATGTAATAAGAGTGTTCATTAAAATTATTGCTGTTAATACTTATTATTTATATACATGTGTGTATTTATATATATTTAAATATATAATATTGTATATTGTTCTTAAATTTATATACACATAAATATACACAGTATACACGCATATCACGTAGCCAGCTTTCATTTTGGGTGTGATTAATCACGATTAATAATTTTACAGGACTAATATCAATTATTTTTTCATATTAATATTGCTGCGCATAATTTCTTATTTTTTATTAATATAGGCATGAATTATGACATGAGCATATTGATTAATTTTTTATACACCCTGTAACATCAGAAACATTCATGAGATTTATACATATTATATTGGATGTTGGTAACAATCTGCTCTGCTTGTAGCGTCAGACATTTGTTTTGACATTGACTGTAATGTGCAGTGACAGATGTGACCAGATGTAAGAGACACATTTAGACGGGTGTCACAGAACCATAGCCTTCCTCCACGGTCCAGGTGATTCCATTCTTACTGTAGAAATCAGAACGAATGTGAGCAACATGAGCAAAGCTCCTCCCTGAGTCATATGGCATCGGTGGCAATCGGCCATACTCAGATGAAGACAGAACGGGTGCTGGTCTAGATGATTCCTAAGATGGGATGTTGAGATGAAATGTATTGGGATCTAGTTTATCTAACAGAGCATTGTTAAAAAACAGAACAACACACAATGTGTGGACTGCCAAGCTGACATGGTTGGATCTCTGTGGAGTTTTGGGAAAAAGCGCACCTCACTGAAGATGTCCAGGCCCCGGGATTTGGCATGTTTTCTGTCATCACGGTGGAGTTTGTTATCATAGTCCTCAGTGCTCTGATGTAAGCAGTCATACAGAGACCTCTCTGGAGCCTTTAGATTCAGACAAACAGAAACATTTGGATTGTGAAAATGTGTACCAAGACATACTTTTGATCTACAGCGTACCTAATAAAAATATGTCATTAGTAGCATTCATAAAAAATATAAATACATCTAAATTTAAAACAATATTAAATTGTAAACCTACATTTTAGCTATATATACTAGGTCTACAATGTTTGCATGTATTGTGCATAAAACCATCTTTTTGCAAATGACAAGCATTGATATTTTGTATCTAATTAAAAAAACATCCATTTACAGTAATGTTGCTGCTTTTTTAAAGGACCACTGAGGTGAAAATGAGTTTTTTCAAGTTGTTTTTGTGCCTCTAGTGTTTTAAAGAAGAACAATAAGGGAGAAATGCGGTTTGAAACATTTACCATTACAAATGTGAACAAACCTGTAAGGTTGCGCAGATTACAATATCATTAGCATGTTATTGGAAAACGGTTTATGTAAGCTAAACATAATTAATTGTTTACTAACGAATTAAATGCTAACGTATATACATTACTATTCTTTAAAGTGACTTGTCCACAACCATAATTCGTCAACTACATAGCCAGGAAATCTGTTTCTGGTTCAAACATATAAGGCTGAATTAATCTTAAACTGACAATCTTTAATGAGACTCGTTGGGGGCGGGGACTAATTTGCATATTCATAGTCATCCACATACTAAGTAAGGTAAGGGTGTAGAGTTACATTTAAGCAATTTTAAGGCAAGAAAGAATAAGTTCTTTTGACTAGAAGTGACGTTTAATATGGTATATTAATTAACAAACATGCGTTTTAACTGATAAACGTAAGTTACTGCACTATAGGAGGACTTATATGAGCAATGCCTCTTACCTTGGGGCTGCAATTGAAATATCGCATTTCTTTGAGCTCCGTCCTTCTGGGCGGTATAAAGCTGAACACTGACAGCGTGGAAAGCGGTTTAGACTTCGCTTCAGATAATACGTCCATTACAATAGTTGCGCGATTATGGCTGTGGAACTGGAGTAAAACGTTCACAGACAGTGACACCTCAGCGTCCGCGGTTGCTAGGAAACTTCTAGAAAACTCACGTTCCGGTGTTTGGAGGCGTGAAATAAAAGGTGTTTTTATTTGGAAGACAAAACGACAAAGAACAGCAGTTAGTATATGGACAAAGCTCTGCACAGCTACATTTTGCTACCGTTTCGTTGTTTAATTTAGCTACATTTTAAAACCTGGTTTAAACAAAAGGCGTTAAGTGTCAATGCAGAGTTGTTCAGTCAGTTCGGACGCATTTCTCAATAGTTACGTTACTATTTTTAAACTCAACCGACTTTCATTAGATTTCTAAATGTAGTAAAACTGACAAAGCGCTTCACGCAGCTCTCAAATCAACTCATTAGGCTATAGTACACTATAGTCACCCAACAAGTACTCTGTCACCTACAAAACATGGCCTAAAAAAATAAGGTGGCATTATACCTACTATGCTTTCTTTTGTTGTGTCCCTTTACAGTCCCCCTTAACAGATGGTAATAAGACTAAACCCAGATAGCAGAAAGCCAGCCATAACCGGCTCACAACAGTGTCAGGAACACTATAAATATCAACTGTACAAAAGCCAAAATGCCACCAGCTTTACCCCAGAATTCAGCCACAACTTCCAGAAGCTCAGGAAGACACCCATAACATAATAATAATATTATGTCAAATCTAAACCAGAAATTACCCTATATAATTTTTACACTAAACAAAATTATAAACACAACACGTTTGTATTCGCCCCCATTTTTCAGGAGTTGAACTCGAAGATCTAAGACTTTTTCTATGTACACAAAAGGCCTTTTTCTCTTAAATACTGTCTAAATCTGTCACTTCTCCTTTGCCTAGATAATCATTCACCTCACAGTATGGGTAAGCCAAGCATTATCATGCTGCAATATGATGTGAATGATGGTCGTTGATGAATGGCACAACAATGGGCCTCAGGATCTCAAATGCCATCAATAAATGTACCTGTGTTCGTTGTCCATAATATACGCCTGCCCATACCATAACCCCGCCTCCACCATGGACCAATCGATCCACAACGTTGTTTGTAGCAGCAGCTGTCCGGGTGGCTGGTCTCAGACGATCTTGGAAGTGAAGATGCTGGATGTGGAGGTCCTGGGCTGGTGTGGTTACAAGTGGTCTGCATTTGAAAAGTGGGTTGGATGTACTGCCAAATTCTCTGAAACGCCTTTGGACACGGCTTAGAAATTAATGTTCAATTCACTGGAAACAGCTCTGGTGGACATTCCTATAGTCAGCATCCTTCAAAACCTATGTGGAACTGTGCTCTGTGGTAAAACTGCAAATTTTAGACTGCACATTTAAAAGTGTTGCGTTTATAATTTTATTCAGTGTAAATATTGTGCATGGTATAATAAAAGAACAAAACGAAAAATCTGCAAAGATTTAGATTATATTTCAGTTTGGCATTACTGTACATTTAGCAAACTCCTGTCTTTATTCAGGTTTGTACAATGCTACAGTAGGTTTTGAATCTAAGTTAAACCGTTTTGAAAAATGAGTAAAAATGCAAATTGTCTGTTGAATTCATGTAATTTGAAATATGAAGTCAACTCAAGTCAATTAATGTTAATATTTTCAATAGAATCTAATAAGTTCATCAGGAAAAATAATAATTTAGTTAGCCCTATAACCCGGCCCACCTGGAATATCACTTGGCATCTGTAGCTGGGCCTGCTTCGGATTTGGACATTTCGCCGTTTTATTGTTCGCAGTTCGTGAGACAGAGTTACTTGTCCAAGTGTCATGGCATTTTCCATCAAAGTATATCCCCAACATCCAGCAAATCCATTAATTGGAGCAGCAGCTCAGATGACCAGGCATCAGTATATTAGAGACACTCTGAGGGCCATTTGATGTGTTTCATAAAGTCTGCATGAAAGAAGAAAAGGAGGACTGAGGCTGATGATACACTGGGCAACTTTTGGAAATGTTGCCATGAACAGTTAACCATGAATGAGTTAGATTATCCAGATAATAAAAATTGTTACCCATTATCAATTAAAAGTGCACAAGCATCATTTCTCAAAAATCAATCGATCATCAGCCTGACAGTTTTTAGAAGCTGCTCTCTCTTAAAGCCATTAAATGGTGCAGCAGCTCAGACCAGGCATCGAACCATGAGAGACACGCTGAAGGTAATGATACCGAAATGACCCTTTGACAATGTGTAGGCTAACTGTTTACTAGAGCTCTGTTCATCAAAAAAGTCAATACAGTTGTCAGTTAGACATAGATATCCATTAATGAGACATACATTTTCTGTTCCCTATAGGTTGAAATGTCATTAATTACAATATGTTACAAATCTACACCATCATGCATTTTATAAAAATCCTCAAATTCTTTTTAGTCATGATAAGATTTTTATCAAAGGATATAAATCTTAAAACAGATAAAACATGGTTTGGAGAAGTTATATTTTAGATATGTAAAATATATTTAAAAATCTTCATAATGTGCAATATTTAATTATTATTTGTTTAAAACATGCTTTTGTTTGATATTCCCCTCTTTAGATCAGCAGGTTCATAGACCTCCAGCTGCAGTCCACTAAAGTCCAGTCAGTCCAGCATCAGTTCACCACAGCAGAGTGCACTTGACAACTAAGGTTGAGTTTACTGCTATAAACCCAGACATTACACACACTGCTGTCAGCGCTTGATGTTTCATGTCAAATACAATTATTAATCTTTTAACAGATGACATTCTGAGCCGTTATGAAATCGGCAGAAAGCTTGGTGAGGGAGGATTCGGCTCTGTCTAATGCTTGGAGGATGGCCTTGAGGTATCGTCATGTTCTTACAATATTTAACTGCAATGTTTTGTCTTAATTAGTGCATATATCTTGTTGTAAATGTACTGTAACTGCAGTCAATGTTATGTTTTGTTGTACAAGTGGCAGTAAAAAAATCCATCTAACAGTGATCTTTCTTCTAGTCTGGTCATCCCACACCACTTCCGTTAGAGGTTGGCCTGTTAATCCTGGTCAACAGGTAGCCCAAAGCTCCAGAGATCATTCAGCTGCTGGACTGGAAGGACCAGCCTGGATATTAAATCATGGTCATGGAGCGTCCCTCTCCGAACTCACTCAAAGATTTGTGAAATTACTTGAGGCATCACGGTGGCATCCTCAAGAAGGAAACAGCATCGTGGCACAAGCAACGATGGCAGCTCGCATCTGTTGTGAGTGAGGAGTGTTTCAGCGTGACATTAAGCCGGAGAACCTGCAGATGAACCCCGAAACCCTTGAGACCTGATCGACTTCGGGTGCTAGGATCTCTTCAAAGACTCTGGCTTTAAAGGATTCTGCGGCATGTATTATGCATCAAACCTGTAGTTTGGGGGAAAACATTATTATTAAATAACACCACTATTTTTTAACATGCTGTACTTTTTCAAGCTTACCCATCAGACAAAATCTTTTTTCCTCAAGCACCTGTGAGTACCCAGAGACCTACACATGATCGACCATGACATCTGGTCTGAGCCTGGCTTGTCGGATGGTAAGACTGATGGCATTTGTTTTTATATGTTGTTTGTTTATTGCGACTTGAGTAGAAATCTTAAGTCAAATTTCTTCAAATTGTAATGTATATATAAATATATATATATATTTTTTTCTTCCAGGTCACAGAGCAAGATGTAATGAGGAAAATATAAATAGAACAAATGAAATCTAAATAATATTTGCACTTTTTACTGCCCCAGTTCCAGGTTTCCACAAGTCAGCTTAGCGTCTGTGGCCTGACATGAGCGCCGATCTCTCCGTGCCTTAGCATCTTGCAGGGCTGGCAAGCCTTGGTAACGTCTGGCGCCTTGGCTTGTGGCAGTAATGTTAGCGTCTGCTGATATTATTTGCTAAGGACAGTGCAATGATTCCCTCTCTCAGTCGTCTGTATGACAGAGCTTCACCTCATTGTCAGAGTCCTGGAATCCCTCTTTTGGCTGTCTCAGAGGTTCCTATGCTATGAAAGCCACTCCTGTCACGGCTGGTCTCTGGATTGGATGTCACTGAGTGTCTGGTCTTGGCCTCTCCACCCCTCAGGTAATAATTTTGTGTCTTGGTGGTCGCTCAATGCATCCCGCAAGGCTGCCAAACCCTGGTAGCTTCTGTCTGCGTGATTTGAAGCAGTAATATCTGCAAGCTTAGCTTTGTTGTTTGACTATCTATTTGTCAGTTTAGTTAAAAACTGCCATTGCACAGTTGACAGTTAACTCTTTAGGACAACCAATCAGCTTTTTATTTGTTTATTTAAATCTACCCCCTCTCCAACACATCACAGTAGATGGAATGGAAGTAAGATGTAAGCTTGGGCAGTGAGACGTGATGGTTTTGATTATAAATTTTGCAAAGCATTGCAATTACAGAAACATTCTGCAAACATATCAGCTTATTATGGCTGGTCAGTCAAAGACAGGATTTAGATAAAGTTGGATGAGGCACATTGTCACTCAACAGCACGGCCCTGTTAGGTTGTCATGACAACCAGATGCATTGCAGCCTGATTTCAGCTCAGTGAGCGAAGGCTATAGCCTGCTCAGATCACAAAGAAGAGCTGTAGCTTAGATTGCTTCAGGTGTCAGAACTCACACAATGCATGGCAGTTTGCTGCAATGAGGCTGCATAGGCCATGTGCTACAATGAACATGTGGACAGTGGAGGAATAGAAAAAGGTTACCTGGTCTGATGCATCAAATTTTCTTTTAAATCAGATGCACAGCTGGTTAACATGCGAAAGTGGATGAATGAGGAAGAAGGCAGGCTGGTGGAGGCATTTTGAACAATGCTCAGGAATGGTTTGAGGGTTCAGGGTGAGTTCAAGAGTCCAAGGTGTGTCTTTGGTCAACAAATTCAGCAGATTTTAATCTGATTAAGCATTTGTAGGAAGTGCTGGACAAACAAATCCAATCCATTCAGGTCCAAACTTGTACAGGACTTAAAGGATCTGCTGCCAATGTCTTGTCATGTTCAGAGCTCTTGTGAAGTCCATGCCTTAACACGAGGGGGAGCTACACAATATTAGGCAGGTGGTTGTGGCTGATAAAAGATGAAATAACATTTGCACTCAGAATCTAAACCACAGCCAATAACATGCTGTTAATAAAAAACTAGAATTACACACTTAGAATTAAATTAGAATTACACACTTCTGTACAACTTGAGACCATCCACAGACCACATTTTCAAAGTTTTAAGGTTTTAAATAAGTTAAAAACCACAGAAATGCAATGCCATGGTCAAAGACATCCATCTATATTAAATGCACATAGAAAAACAAGCATGGATTCACTACCTTTATTCACCCCCTGGAGCTGTGTGAGGGATTTTTATTTCTGGTGCACTTCACGTAAACACCCGCTTAATCTCATTAAAAGGCTTGGACCAGGATCATTTTAATATAACACTGACTGGATTCATCTGAAAGAAGAATTTTGCTTTTATGGAATTACGCTCTAAAGCTAATTTCCCGTTTAGTTAATTTAGCTAGCCGACTGAAACAGTGTTAAGATGGCAAAACAGTGATGGGTTTGTACTTCAAGATGTTTGTATTGCTTTAACATAATTAGTCTTTTTAAGGATGTAAATTGGAAGGTAATAGCTTACATTTATTTTATATATCCCCTATTGCTGGGGAAGTTCTGGCCTAATGGATAGGAAGTTGGTCTTGTAACCCAAAGGTTGTGGGTTTGAGTCCTGGGTTCAGCAGGGATTGTTAGTGAATAACCAGCACTCTGTGTGTGTGTGGTTGATCACTTCTCACTGCTGTGTGTGTGCAGTTGGATGGGTTATTGCAGAGCACAAATTCCTAGTATGGGAAACCATACCTGGTCTCATCCTTTCCTTTAAAAGTAGATTTTTTAAGGCGTTTTACTAGCACACATAGAACATAGCAACATAACAACATAGAAAACAGCACACTTAAATATAACAAACAATGCAAAATAATATGAATAATTAAGTAAATAATTAAGCAGATTACGACATGGTGTGTAATTTGTTGAGCCAGATACTGCAAATTCTTAGGCCTATATGTTAGAAAATCAATACGGCCAGTGGATTACACAGTGGTTACAGCAATCGTGTCTTACCCTGAACACCGGTAAAACCGAAAGGATGTTCTTTTCTTAAACAAATGTGTGCTCCTCCAATACAGAGATGAAATTATGAAATGATAGAAATTATACCAGAATTTAATTATCTTGGCTTAATCTTGGATTGAACACTTGAGGTGAGGACCATAAAATACAATTTAATAAATTTTAGACAAATTAACCCACTTACAAGCCAAGATTTTAATGCAGGCTACAATTTTCTGTCATCTGTCATATTGTATGACGTGTTTGGGTCAAGCAAGAGAAACTGTTATTAAACCTTTAAAATCTTTTTAAAAACAGAATTTTAAAATTGTTGATAAAAAATCTAACCAGTATCACCATTGATACGGATTTTACAGATCCACATCACTAAGTAACATATTTGCATAATGTCCGCCCATGTTCTACGTCGTGAACAACTTGCCCCGCCCACAAACAGTACAATTTCCACGCGGATGACTTCATTTCAAGAAGACACTGTATCCTGCGCTGTTATTCAGTTATGGGCGTTTCATTCCCTAAACATGTTGTAGCGGTAGACCAATTATAAAGGACTGCGCCATCTGAACAATAACAGCAGTGAGGTATCACTTGAAGGCGGGGTTTAGATAGACTGATTCAGCTGCTTTCAGCTGCTTCTCATGAGTCATTTATGAATAATTTAGAAATGGGGTAAAATTAAATCTACACTCAACAAAAATATAAACGCAACACCTTGTTTCTGCTCCGATTTTTCATGAGATGGACGTAAAGATCTAAAATTCATTCCAGATACACAATATTACCATTTCT
>JAUCMT010000043.1:5484409-5527469 GCA_032357475.1 Enteromius thamalakanensis | reverse complement strand
GTGACATTTTCAGAGAGCTGTGAAACTGTGAACCATACATCATTTCCCTACTGATACAATCTCGTTTTCTCTGGGATGCATTTTCAGATATTGCCCTCCTCTCCTAGAGGGACAGTTTATGGTGCTGTCAGTGATGTATTATCCATGTCTCAATGCAATCTTTGTACACAAATGTCTGATTTTTGCCCTCTTTGGGTTAAAAGGATAGTTCATCCAAAAATGTAAATCTTCCTTGCGACTGCAGGGAATCTGGATGCAAAAGCACAAATTTTTACAATATTACAAAAAATAATTATCACAACACAAATTTTGCCATGTCACATAATATCAATATTTATAATAATATTTATTATTAATGGGGACGAAAATGTTTTCCACATTTGTCAGACTTTAAAAATGAATGTAATATAACAATTAAAACAGAGTATAACAATTTACAGAGTAAAGCTAACTTTTAATTTAGGGCCCCATAAAATAAATGTAGTTTTTTCCTAAATTCTGTGCGCGTTCCATTTTAATTTGTCTTATGTTTCAATACAAGTTGATCATAAATTGTCACATTAATAAAGCTTTCACAAATTAATCAGTCTTTTAAAATGCAATCAAATAAACATTAGCAATTAGTATTTGAGTGTGTATTTGATGGTATGTTTTTGTCTCAAATTTCTGGTGAAGTGGCTCTCAGCAGCTCTGAAGATGAATTTCATAACGCGTATGTTTGAGTTTTGTAGCAGATGAAACTATAGCACTCGTTCACTCAGAACATACACTAACATGTGAAAACAGCCACGTCTCTAATGTTTCTGCTGTATGATAAGCCGTTAGATGAATCACCATCAAGTAAAAGTTTCCAGCACTCTTTATTATCGACACATTTTATGATATCATATCATATATTGATATATATGACAAACAGTGCCAGATTTGAATCAATATTGACTTAAAACTATTATTTCCAGCTTAGCTTAACATCAGGCTGAGGTAATCCATGGCAGAATTTTCACTTTTGGATCACTTCCCACCCCCCAAGTACAGTAGAACAATATTACAGTGGTGAACAATTTCTCTGTTTCTTTCACAGGTTGTTGACATGCTGATAGCCCAGCACCAAAATCTTTCATTGAGGATTTAACCACTTCAACACCAACCACCACCAACTCCCCCTGAGCGATTGAAGAGCCCCCCGAATGTACCAGCACCTCTTTCTCTCCGCCAGTGCTTTGCTCGTTTTAAAATGTACTTTTAATTTTCCCAGAAACGATTTTGACAAAGCACACCAGCAGAAGTAGACGAGTGAAGCACTAGAACACACAGCCACAGCGATAAAACATCTACAAACCTGAAGAAACTATGTACAGAACTGAGGAACCAGCAGCGACTGATTGTCAGGGAATTTCACTGATGTGTGATTCTGATAAGCTGAACTAGTTTTTACTTTTACCTTTATATGGGATTTAAGAGCTTTGCGACTGTGTGTACCGCACATCTGCATGTATCACTTTATTCATAGCCCAGCGTCTCTGGACTGTTCATATCAGCAATGTTTAATGGGTTAAGTCGCCCATCTTTAATTCAGTCCATTAGTCCAGTCACAGGCAATCTTGGTGAACTTTTTAAATGCAATTATGATAGAACTGGATGCGAATTATTTTTAAATGACCTTTTGCATACAGCAAACCATGTATTGTTCCGTACTTTATTCTATTTTCATTCATTGAACCTGTTTTGCTTATATTTTGGGTTATGTCATTAGAACCACTCTGTTTGGCGTATATTTAAATATGCTTCATTACATTAACTGCATGTCTTGATTCATTTCAAATGTGTTGGCAGTCTTCGTTTCTATTTCAGTTGATTATATCTGTCGTGCCTCACAATATCTGGTACTTCGGCCAGTTCACAGGGAATTATGGGTAAAGAAATTCGAAGTAATTTTGCACAATTGCGTACTGACAGCTTATTATCCAATGCTCTGTTGCACAAACGTGTCTCTCGCTTGCAAGAATAGCTTTCTCTTCCTGAATGTGTTCCACAGATAGCGTTTTATCTATGCATGATTCTATAGAACAATGAAATATTTGTGAGTGGCTTTTCCTTTGTGGTACAGGTTTATAAATTTCTAGATTGGTCATGTCAGTTATTTAAGCATTAAAATGTAGCGCTAGAATTGTCGGTTTACAACCACCTTGAGCAATGCCAGAACACGTGAAACCTTTGTAGGGTAATTGAAATGTGTTTTTCCATTTTTCTAAGCCTTGAGTCCATTGAAGTGCGGCCCACTGCTGTGAATAGAAATGTCTGCTGTAAAGTGAAATGCATTGCAGCTCAAGGGTGGATGTATCTAGGGTGTGAGATCTACATCTACAGTTCTTAAGTGCTGCACACTGAGTCTTTAATAGTGCTTACAGCTCAAATAAACTTTCTTTTCCCATATGTCTTGTCTGGAGTATGTATTCAATATTGGGGCACATGTGGACAAGGATATAATCTGGTATGGATCAGTCCATCTCAAGTTGTGCAAACATTGTTAAGTTGGGAGTCTGTTTTTATTTTAATCCAAGCACAGAAACGTATGTTTTTATCGAAAACTATACATCTCTAAAAACACTCAAATAAACTGTTACAACACAGGCCACTGTGGTTATTTGGTCATTTATAAATGCAGCTTTCAAATATGGATTATATATATTAAGAATCAGGGTTTTATGCTTTCTGACCAATGAAAAATCTCCCAGTTCTTTTTTTGTTTGTATATATATATATATATATATATATATATATATATATACCTGTTACGTAATCATACTTGGATATGATTGATTGATATTAAAATATACAATAGTAGATTGCAATAGTATGTTTTAGAGCAGAGCAGACCAAAAAAACGTTTCACTAGATATTTCCATTCCGTTTTAATATTTTTCTTATGCTAAAAAATATTTTTAGTTCAGTTCCTAATCCTAAATCTAATATCAGATCCATGCTATGCTGCTAATGCATATTTAAATTGTTACTTTCCACACGCCTGATCTAAAACATTTTACTGAAACATTTGAGCGCTATTAATAATACATCAACTGAATCATTATATAAGTGTACATTTCACAAGCACTCAGAATCAGGATGAGAGTCAAACAATAAGGTTTCCATTAAGCATTTAATAGATATAAACAACATAATTTAACATCTGTTTATTCGTGTTAAATCCACTCTATGACCTTTGCTATGTACATACAGGTGCATTCACAGTAAAGGGACGACAGATGCATGTGAATGCTGGGATGCAGATGACATCAGTCTTGATGGGGATCAAGTGTAAACTGTATGTGACATCGGTGGAGAGATGATGCAATGTGCATTTGGTCTTGGCCAGCATTCAGCCATGCACTCTCCCACGCTCTTTAATACCACATATAATCCATTTACACCTTAAAGCTCGAGTCAAACTACTACACACCATCCTGACGGCATGCACCCTTCCACTTTTAGCTGGATTTGATACAAATTTCTGTCAAATATAAGCCCAGTGCCTGGGATGAGATTCATGTCACAGTTCTGTATATACACACACACACATCTTCCCTGTATTTCACGCAAGGCATGAGAAAGGATAACTGACGAGATGTCGACATTTTCCAATCCCTCCCGTTGTTTTAAATTATAGCTCACCTAAGTATTACATGAGTTTGTTTCTTCATAGGAAATGTAGCTTTGCAACACTTGCTCACCAGTGAATCCTCTGCAGTGAATGGGTGCCGTCAAAATGAGAGTACAAACAGCTGATAAAACCATCACACCATAAAGTTAATGTCTTGTGAAGCAAAAACCTGTACATTTCAAAATACATTAGTCAGTGTCACTTCTGGCCAAAATACTACCCTACCCTTTTGCTTGTTAATCTGTGCATATTTCTCTCTGAAAAATGACTTTAACTGGAAAAAGCAATTTTATAAAAACTAGCCTTATATTTTAGTCTTTTAAAAAAAAGTCTAGCTTTTCACTTCACAAGACCTTAATTGATAGTATGGAGCCAAGTGGGTTACTTGTGGATTACTGCAATGTTTTTAATCATCTGTTTGGACTCTCATTTTGACGGCACCCATTCACTGCCAGAAGATCCACTGGTGAGCAAATGATGCATAGCTACATATCCTCAAATCTGTTTCTATGAATTAACAAATTCATTAACATCTTGGTTGAACTATGCCTTTCATTTCACTGCTGATGCTTAATTTTGGTAAGTTTTGTGTAAAGACCCAGGTTCTCAATTGGCGTTTGGAATAAAGTACAGCATCGCAGATGTTTCTCAGTCCACTTCACAAAGTTATAAACACATCAATGTCTTTTCACGTACATGCTGAGTCTCTGACTAGTCTGATTGTCTGAGGGGAGTCTCACTATAACTCAATCAAACGGCTGATGGAGATGATTCAATGTGCCCTTGTAAAAAACAAAAAATATATATCCAAAGGGTTGAGTTCCTGAAACTTGCCATGTTTTAAATTCACTAAAGCACACAACACACATTACGCTTGAAGTTCCTCGAGTGATATGAAGAAATACTGCTGCTAGAATTGTGACACCGCAAGGCAAATCATGTTTGATTGATCCAAAAAAAAAAAAAAAACCTCAACAAAAAAAATCATTTTTTTTAATATACTGCATTTATTCCTTTTAAATCCATTTGATTCAAACTAGAAGCAATAACCCCGCTGAATCATATTTTAAGATCTAAATCCATTAAAATGTTGCTCGAGGACACAAAACTGGTAAGATCAAGTTGTTAAACGCCAACAAATAAATATCGATTTTACAAAAGAAATAAAAACCAATGTCCTATGTACAACAAACATCAATTTTCCGCAGCAGTCAGATCGCAAAAAAAAAAAATGTTTAGTCCTCTTTGAGTCATTAAACAAATGACAGAGGAGAAAACTAATCACATTGCATTGCTCTACAAGCTTTCATTTATCAAAAAGCTTTTGACACCCTGTGATGGTGTGATGTAATCGGATGTGAGTGAGGATGAGGGATTATGAATGTAGTGCCCACGCCGTCCGTTACCCTTCCCTCCCACTCGTGTCAAGCCCTAGTGAGGGTTCTTTCCCCCAGAGCTAGGGGGCGCCGTGCTCCCTCCACCCTCCCTCTGTCCATGGCCTCTTCTCCCATGTCCCAGAATGCAGTGCGCACTTCCGCAGCCTTCTTCGTCATCCCCCTCGCTTTCCGAGGAAGACTCGCCGAACTGCCGAGGCTTCTCATAAACACAGCAGCCTGAACATATCAAAAGGCATTTTAGAAGAAAAGTGAAAAAGCGAGGATGTTCTGTTTAAAGAGATGAAGTCATTGGCCGCTTTGATTAGATTCAGGTCATTTAAACTTGATTTTCAAGGTCAGCTATTTCAATTCTGGCCCAGATCTACACTACTTTCAAGCACGAAACAGATTTTCATTTTATACGAGGAAAGGTTATGCACATTAAATGATAATCCATAACTAATTCAGAGCAAGACTTCAAAACAAGACTCACACTTTGAAGATCTCCGGCCCAGATGCTCATTGTCCACCGTGTCACTGGACCACTCCACTTTCTTCTCCGTCTTCCTTTTCCTCAGTTTGATGGTCAGGCTTCTGCCCTCCTGAAAGCACATTACAAATTAATTAAGAGAATTTATATATAAATTTGAGAATGAGCTTTCATGCAGTGTCTAACACAGCTCTAAGGGAATAAAAACATCCTGCAAAGTTTTAAATCTGAAAGTGCATCGTGTAGGAAGTTATAGCCTCTCAAATAGAGTCAACTCTTGATCATTGAGTCGTTTTTAAAAAATTAATCTCAAGCCGTTTCATGTTGATGTAAAAGTCATAATAAGGTAACCATTTCATATTGTGGTATAACCATTTTGTAACAATATTATATTGGCCAAACATTATGAATACAGCAATTATCACAGTAAATGGGATTTTTATTTTTATTTTTGTTAAAATGGGTTAACATACTGTTATAGATTTTTTTATTATTATATATATTGACATTTTTCATTAATATTTTAATTTTAGTTCTGCTGGTTTTGCCATTTTTATCTATTTATTTGTTTGTACTGTTTATTTATTTGTTTGTACTGTTTTTGTAATAATATTTTCTTGGCCAAACATTATAAAAACAATAGTGTTCACAGTAATTTCCAATTTTTCGCATTTCCAAAAAAAAAAAAAATTAAAATTAAATACATTGATAATACATAAAAAAAACACTTAAAATTAAATACATCGATGTATTAACATACCGTTATTTTTATTAACATTTTGATTAGTTTTCAGTATGTAGTTTTGTTATTTTTATTTATTTAAATACTTGTAACATACACTTTTTTATTATTATTACTATTTTTTTCTTCAGTTTTTAATTAAACGAAAATGTATGTTTAAATGAAAGGATAAATGCTGCCTTGGCAACTAGCGGAATTTATTTTTAACGGTTGTAGCGTTAGTTAACTGTAACAACTCTAGTACTATCACGTGTACTTTTTTTCTTGTTGTAACGTTGTTTTAAAAGTGCCCGTGTGTTGTAAACAGCTTCCACAAATTTCTATCGTTTTACAAATTTTTTTATGACAATGGTAACGTTAGTAACTAAGCTGAAAATAGCATACCAGTTACCATGGTAAATATCTCTAAGTGGAGACTTACAGGTGGATTTTTGTTGTGATGTGGGATAACTTGTGATCATAACGCACTGTCAAACCAGTTGAGAACACAAACCCTGCCTAACATGCTGCTTACTAAACAGGCCGTATGCTGGTATCTAGTCATGCTTTTAAACTACCCGATATGCTAACCACAAAACGATCAGTTAATAACAATAACCTTCGGGCCGCTGGTTCACAGTTCTTGAATGATCCGATGTAAATGTGGTTCGTGATGGTGTCTACAGTATCTAGGGCAGAGTACCTGCTGGGGTGGAGGCGGCGTGCCCGTCTGAACGGTCTCCGTTATCGTCTCACTCGATGTACCTGGCACCTCCGCCATAGCGCTGATCAAACACCAATAAACCTTTCCAGCGGCGCTCGATCGCCTTCAATCGACGAGAGTCTGCTCTCGGTTTTAAAGGATATTAAAGCACGACGGCTGCAGCTCTCGGTTGGCTTGTTAGGATATCGAGCTAGACGCTATATGAATCTGAGATAAATGCATGAGATGAATTTGCACCAGTCTGATCACACCTCGGAACGGACGCGTTTCCGGACGGACCGGTTACCGAAGCTGGCTGTGTTTTAAAAAACTAGTGAGCCACCTAGGCAGGATTTTGAGAGAATACAGTAGTGTTTGGCGTCATTTCGGCTGAACTGTACATCTAAATATGCTGTTTCCACAAAAAAAAAGCCAAAATATAAACCTATCGGGACGCGAAACGCACCCTTGATGCGCACCAATGCTGTCTAGATAGGGAGCTCGTTATCGTTTGAAATGAAGCCGCTGAGTGTTCTTTCAAAACTTTCCGACAGGAAACAGCATACGCTACGAGAACTTGCATAACGTAATGGAAATATAATCCAGTGTACTTTAACTTATAAAAGTCTAGTGTTGTTTAAAATCTTGTAATATAACATCTGTGTTTTTATACAAAATATTTTAAGTCGTATGGATTTTTAAACTAAGAAATTTAGTCGGAAAAAGTCACTGCTGTATCCGCAATATGTCTGCGCCCTGTGACAGCACACACTGAAGGTACATTCCTTTTACACGCCTTTTATGTATCTTTTAACATGCAGCATTTTTTCCTGATTAAAGATTAGATGTGTATACTGTAAAATAAGCAGGTCGTTAAGTTGCAGAACCCTTTTATTCGCAATATTTCCAAAAACACGAACCTTCATTTACTGCTTTTTAGCATTCCCAAACACATTTGACCCTGTATCTGCACTATTGTTTCTTATTTTATGTACAGTTTTGTTTTGTTTTGACATTCTTCTTAACGATTGCAATATTTATGTTCTATTTCATTTACACAGTACTCCAAGCAGTGTTATTTTAGTATCATTTCTATATTTTAATGGCCTTTAGTATTTTAAATGTTTTGAATGTCTTTTTGTACTAATAATTATTAAATTAAACTTTAAAGTTAAGTTTTAGTCATTTCATTATGTGCTTTTGGTATTTTCATTTGTGTATTTTCATTGTGTATTTCTTTCACTTTCACATAAGTAAGTCTTTACTTGATATCAGCTTACAATTTTTAAGTATTCCCTCTTAAGTGTAAGTTTTATAATAGTTTTAGTTTCAAAACAAAGAAATACCTTTGTACAATTGGGGGAAAAAAGTCTTCAAATGAACTGTGCAAATAAAAAAAAAGTTTAGCTAAAAATGTTTAGGTTTTTTTTCACATTAGTCTCAGTGTGAAACGCTCCAGATTTCAGGACATGTGGATGGCTGTGCATGTGGCGTCACCCAGAATCTGGAGCAGGGATCTTCAGAAGGCCTGGAGCAGCTGGGGATACAGACGCTGCTCTCAAAGCTCATCTAGCACACAGCCTTCACATCATCCCAGGACACAAGCTGAGAAAGTCAAACGCAGACAAGCACGGGAGAAGGCCATACTCAGTAGTGTGGGTTATGTCAACTCTACAAATCTAAATAGATATGTTTTCTTTGGTTTAAACCCATAAACATCTTATCATGTCTTTAACTTTTGCAGGATGTCAGTGATCCTGGACTAATCTGGTCAGATAAAGAGAAAATAACATACACTGCTCCCCTCGTACCTGGAGAGAAGAAAGGTGACAGAACTTTTTTTCCTCTGTCTGTTTTATCTTGTTTCTGTCCATTGATGCTCTGGATATTTCATTGTCTGACTAGTGCAGTTAAATGATAGCCGTCTATTGCTATCATCCCTATCAGCAATCTCTATATTCCCATGTTCTCTCTTCTAGACACCTCTCTGCCCTTCCCACAATCCTACAGCCCTGAATATGTGGAGTTTGGCTGGTATCAGTGGTGGGAGAAACAGGGATTCTTCAGTCCTGAGCAGCATGTATGGGAGCAGTCCCAGCTTGATATGAATTGTCTCTACCTTATTTTTGTCTTCCTCAATCATAGGTTAATCAAAAAAAAGACGCTGCTTTCATTTCATTTCAACTAAACAATTTATGTATATATAACAACGAATAAATAAATCTATTAATATATGAAGACATTTGTAATGTTACAAAAGATGTCCATTTAAAAAAATACTGTTCTTTTGAACTTAAACAGTTTTCACAAACATATTAAACAGCACAACTGTTTCTACTGCAAAGAAAAAACTGTTTTTAAATCACAGGAATAAAATATATTTTAAAATATATTACAAAAGAAGACACTTTTAATTGCAGTAAAAAAAAAAAATATATATATATATATATATATATTAGTGCTGTCAAATGATTAATCGTGATTAATCACACCAAAAAGAAGTCTTTACATAAAATATTTGTGTATATTTATTATGTATATATAAATACAAAAATGCATGTATATATTTAAGACAATATGTTTATATATTAAATATATTTGTATAAAATATAAAAAAATAAATATATAAAAGAATTTACTTTTAAAAAATATACTATATGTGTGTGTTTTAAAATATTCTTAATAAATAAGCACAATACAAACACAATGTAAATTTAAATTTATAATAAATTATGTAAAGAAAAACATTTAATGTGGATGCAATTAATTGTTTGACAGCCATATATATATATATATAGATAGATAGACTTTTTTAAGACATGCAGCCTTTGTTGGTCATAAACATCTTACTGACCCAAAAAGCGAACAACAGTGTAAGCAGATTATTTTTAAACCCTGTTTTTTATCTTCTTCCTCAGAGTAAACAGCCCCATGTGGTTGATAAATATTTCTCCTTATGTATTCCACCCCCGAACGTGACCGGCACTTTACATCTCGGACATGCGCTGACAGTGGCTATAGAAGATGCTTTGGCTCGCTGGTACCATTTTAGTGAACTCTTTCGTTATTATTCTGTAGCGTTACATGCCTTAGCAACACATGTGCAGAATATCTCTATAAATGGACTAATAGTCCAGGATAAGTCACTCTCATCATATCGTTTTTTCAGGCGACGGATGCAGGGCTACAAGGTTCTGTGGGTTCCTGGCTGCGACCATGCTGGGATTGCAACACAGGTATCCCAGCTCTTTATCTCTGTTAAAACAGGATGCTTAGGTGTCTGTTTGTGTTGAGAATGATCAGTGATGTGTCTGTGTGTGTAATAGTCGGTGGTTGAGAGGAAGCTGATGAGGGAGCAGGGGAAGTGCAGACAGGACTACAGTAGAGAGGAGTTCCTCGACCAGGTCTGGAGATGGAAAAATGAGTAAGTCTCTTTCTGTGTGTCTTAGCTTTCCTCAATTTCAGAGCCTTGCAGTGATTTAGCACCTATGTGTGCATCTATTGTGTTATTATATGGTAACTCTAAAGACTGCTTTCTTTTAGAATTGCAAAATGTTTGCCTTTCTGTTGTTTTAATGTTCTAATTGTTTTTCTCAGAAAGGGGGATGAGATTTATCATCAGCTGAGAAAACTTGGTGCATCTCTTGACTGGAACAGAGCCTGTTTTACAATGGATCCGGTAATAATAAAATGTTTTCTCATGGGCTGGTTGGAATAGCATTCTTCTATGATATTAACACTGCGTATATGCACAGTATGCATTTTCTCTGCATGGATAGGATATCTAATGAATGTATCTCACAGTGCAATTCACCGTAACTTGACCATCTCTTCTAAAAAACAAAAAAAGTATATTCACACTATTTTTTTAAAGGGTTCTTACTATGTAAATAATCAATAAATATTTAAGAAATATTTGTAATTACACAACTGTAACGATGAAGCAATTTAGTGCAAATATATTAAAATATGTTAACTTGAAAGGTAAAATTGAATAACAAGTCAAGTCACTTTTATTTATATAGTGCTTTTAACAATACAGATTGTAGCAAAGCACTGTCTCTGTAATCAAAAATGATGATAATCACTGGAAATCAGGTGTCCCCAACTAAGCAAGCCAGAGGCTACAGCAGCAAGGAACCAAAACCCCATTCATGAGAGAATAGGGAAAAAACCTTGGGAGAACCAGGCTTAGTTGGGGCCAGTTCTCCTCTGGCCGGACGCCCAGCACCTAATTTCCTGTTCAATTTTAAACATGTTAGATTGTGTAAGGACTTATAGTGTGCGTGTGCATCTGGATCCAGCGATCTGTCCACGGAGCTCATCTAGGTGTTCTGGTCTCTGATGAAGATAATCTCTTTGTGCTGATACACCATCTGATCTGGATACAGACTGAGGAACAGAATAATAGAGAAACAGAGTATTAGCGTAGATGCCATTCTTTTTTGATGTAACGAGAACATAGTGTGTTAAGGGGTTTCCTTTAACGGATTTGATTAATAAATGTGTATTAGTGTGTTAGGTGTAAGCCAGAGTAAAGAGATGTGTCTTTAATCTAGATTTAAAGTGACAGAGTGTGCCCGCCTCCCGAACAGTATTAGGTAAATTGTTCCAGAGTTTGGGGGCTAAATAGGAAAAAGATCTGCCACCCGCAGTAGATTTTGATATTCTATTTATTATCAAATGGCCAGAGTTTTGAGAATGACACACTACAGTTAGTGCTTTACATGTGCTTAGTAAGTCAATAACAATAAGTGCAATTCTTAAAGCATGACAAAAAGTTATTACAGATGGTTAAAATTTAAACTGCCCTTCAAAGTAAACATTTTGATTAGACATTATTATAGTGCACTTAAGTGTGTTAAGAAACCTATTGATGGTAATGTTATAATATCTGGAGTTACAGTTTTTCAAAAACATAAAAACTAGTACACTACAAGTGTACACCATAACTTACTTTTTCACAAGTGTTTCCATTATGATAAAAGAACTGGAACTATTATTAACAAAATAGATTTTAAACATGCAAAGCTCTCTTCACCTCCCTCTCTTTACCTGTAGGGTTTCAGCAGTGCTGTGACAGAGGCTTTTGTCAGACTATGTGACTCTGGGCTCATCTATCGCTCTGAAGGTCTGGTCAACTGGAGCTGTGCGTTAGAGTCAGCCATCTCAGACATCGAGGTACATCACTGAGCCGCTCTGTGTGTAACAAAATGGCCTGAGACTAACTCATGAATTGACCTGTTCAGGTGGACTCTAAGGAGCTCTCGGGCAGGACTCTTCTGTCTGTTCCCGGTTATCAGCAGAAAGTGGAGTTTGGGATCCTGCTTACATTTGCTTATCCTCTGGAGGGACAGGGTGAGGGGTTTGCTTGGTTTCTCGAGATGTTGTTTTACCGATGTTGTTTTACCCATTTTGTTCTAAGGGGTTGTTTGTTTTTTAGAAGGAGAGGTTGCGGTTTCAACCACGCGTCCAGAGACGATACTGGGAGACGTGGCCATTGCTGTTCATCCCGATGACCCTCGATATAAAGTAACACTACATTGTTTTTTAGATGGGCTATTTGTCATCTGCTCTGTGCTTACGATATGACTTGACATAACTTTACTTGTGTTTGAATACGATTAGTGCTGTCAAACGATTAATCACAAATAATCAAATACAAAGTCAAAGCGTGTGTGGGTACTGTGTATTTTATTATGCATACACACACATATATATATATATATATATATATATATATAATATTAACATGTTTATATTTGTACTCATATAATTTATATTATATATAAATATATTTAACATATAAACACACATATTATTTTTACAGTATACCTAGTAAATATACACAGTACCCACACATTTATTTTGTTAACAAAAACTTTTACTTTGGATATTGCTTTACTATTCGTCTGCTTTTGATATATCTATTATGCAGTAACCTATGCTAAAGTGACCTAGAATATTTTCAAATTACATCCGGAGCTAGTTCTAGTGCTTTTCTCTGTCATGTTCATTCTCTTCTCATCAGGATCTTCACGGCAAACACTGCAGACATCCGTTCACAGAGCGCTTATTGCCCATCATCACTGACTCTATGGTGGATATGACATTTGGCACAGGTATGTCATTTATTTGTGCAGGATGAATTTTATCATTTGGAAATGATCTTTTAATTGAAAAAATGTTAAATTACAATAAGTGCAGTTTTACACTGGCAAGTCAGTGTTCTTTTTTTTCTTCCTTTCATTTTGTGAGGCTCTTCAAATTAATTTGGTCTACATTTGTGATTCTATATTTGTATTTTATTGTTAAATTAATGTATAATTTAATGTACGTGTATATTTAAATGTAAATGTATATTAGTATATTAAATATATATTTGAAATAATTTTAATGAATTGTTTAATGAATGTTTAGTTAATATTAGTGCTGTATAGAAATTACATGAATACAAATATATACATGTAAATACATGCACATATTTTCAAATCATGTACTGTATGTGTGTATATTTATACAGTAAATAAATAATAAATATACGAAGTACACATATTATGTGAACGAAAACTTTTGGATGTGATTAATCATTTGACAGCGCTAGTTAATATAATATTGATGTACAAATTGGACAAAGTTAGACCTGACTGTTCAAAAAGTTTGTTAAGAATGCATCAAATTTATTTAATTTTCAGCAATGAAATTATCAGGAACTTTGTGTTAAGATGAAAACATTTAAGACATTTGGCACTGATTTAAAGTTGGTTATGCACTCATACATCACTGCACTATTGACATTAGACAGTGAACTTTTTTTTTTTTTCATGTGAAATTTGTGATTGCGTCTTTAGTCTCAGCTCTTGACTTTCATCTTTGCCTTCATAGGTGCTGTTAAAGTGACACCAGCTCATGACCACACTGACTTCCTGCTGTCTCAGAGACACTCACTCCCTCGCCTCACTGTGATTGGAGGAGATGGGGCCATGACCTCAGACTGCGGCCAATGGCTAGAGGTACAGAGATTGCTTACAATTTACCTTATTTTTATCTGACGTGTGACCACAGTGTGGTTGTTACAATTATTACAAAACCATTATTACATTAGTGATCATGTGATCATTTGGGATGGCAGCAATTGTTGTGCACTTTAGAATTTAGATTCATTTTATAATCACTTCACCTTTAACGGTCAAGGTTTACTTAATTCCCAACTTGTTTAGTGATTTGAAAATTATTATAAACCCTAAAAACACTGAAATGAGATTTTTTTTAATTGTGGGGAAAATAGAGTACCTAATATTTGAGGCCTGTTTAATAACTATATTAGCATCCACTCAAGTTTTGTCAAAATCTTTGAAGTTGGGGGGATTCTGATTATCTTTTTTATAGTTCATCAGCTGGAAAAATAGTTTTAAAGTGATTTATATATTTAAAGTGATGTCTATATATATCTAAAGTAGAATTAATGTGATTATTAAACCTTTAGGTTTAAAGATGTAGCTATAAGCCTATAGTTATCGTCCTTGGTGTGAACAGGCCTTTAGTTTTCTCAACATTGATCTGTATTTTTCACACAAAAAAGCCCATCCAGTTTAAGTGTCAAGAGGCTCTGAGAGAAGAGTCTTCTAGGAGTTGGATAGACTTTCCTTTTTCATAAAAAAAGAAACTGCAGGCATCTTAAAGTGTATATATTACAGGGGTCAGAGAGGTGTAGGATTGTGAAACTTTCCCGGGCATTAGAGGGCTCAGAGATGAACATACTGAAGGTTTGTCTCAGTGGAAAGACTTTTATAAAGGTCAAAGCATCTGTAGTGTAAGCCTTTAAATATTCATTAGCAGTATGTCTTAACAAAGGTCAGCTAGATGTAGGAATATCTCAAAATCATGACACTACAGAGACAATAAAAGGGCTCTGAGACCAACATATCCTCATTCAGCCTCCTCCTTGGGAAGTTAAAGCATATTTAATATGGTATCCTGGTCTGTGTTTCCAACCCTAAAACCAGCATGTTACTAAAATTCAGCCCAAAGGTCTAAATATGCTTGTAGATCTTGTAGATGTTATGTTTTTTAGGGCTGTCAAACGATTAATCGCAGTTAATGGCATACAAAATAAAAGTTTTTGTTTGTACATTTGATTTCTGTGTTTGTGTGCGGGTTTATGTGGTTTATGAGGACACGTATTTGTATAATTACATGGGTATGACATAGGTATTAGAATATGTAGGTGTTATATGAGGACATTTTCAGTGACCCCTAATTCAAAAGGCTTAAAAAACATACAAAATTGTGTTTTTTTGAAAATCTAAAAATGCACACAGTTTCCTGTAAGGGGCAGGTTTAGGTTTAGGGTCAACATGTGGGTGGTTGGTATATATATCTATATATCTATATATATATATATATATATATAGATAGATATATACATATACATATATGTTTTGAAAATATTTATGTATTCACATGTCTGTATTTATATTCATATAAATACATTTTATAAATAAATTTATATTCATAATAATAAATATCTGTTTATTTTTCTGAAATATATATACACATACGTGCATTAGAATTAATTATGAACTACGTTTATAGTTCTAGCTTTAGTCGGAGATACCTTGATGAAGCACAAGATGACATTAACATTTTGCTTGAGCAGATGAAAATTGTATGACAGCCAAAAAATGAACATTTTGTCTTAGTTTGGGTTGAGGTTGCATGCTTAGGGACATTTTGCTCTATTTTGTTCGGATTCAAGAAATTTAATAAAATAAATTCCATTGCCCATCCTCTCAGGATACCTGGAATCAGTGTTACAATACACCCAGACACTTTTTTTTTCACTTTTTGAAGCATAAACCCCATAAAAGCTATGCAAGCTTCGGGTCTTCCAATGTTTCTCTATGATGCTGAAACCTACACACTGTTCTTAAGAGTTTTTACTTGTTTAAATCCTCCAACCATACAATAATCCAAACACAAATCTCAAAAACAACACACAAATGGGTCACTGAGCACAAAGCCAAGCTTCTGACTTGGCCGTTCTAGTCCACTGACCTGAACCCTGTAGAAAATAAGCGAGGTCAACTGAAAAGAAGAAACACCAACATGGAGCTGGGAAATCTGAAGGATCTGGAGTGATGACGGATAAAGGAATGGTCTCTGATCTCTTGTCAGGCGTTCTCTAACCTCATCAGGCATTTAGGAGAAATTTTAGAGCTGTTAAGCTGGCAGAAAAAGAAAAAGTATTGAATAAAAGGATGCCATTATTTGTGTTACTATCCAATACAAGATTAATTTTCACAGCCTTCTTTGATCATATTTTTGGCCATGAGTGTATAAATGTTTCCATGGATATTTAGCATGTAATGTTTTTGTCTCTTTAGGGTGTTAAGCGGTTTGATGCCAGGGAACGTGTAATTACTGCACTGATGGAGAGAAAGCTGTTCAGAGGAAAGAAGGATCATCCCATGTCATTACCAATCTGCAGGTAAAGCTTTGTATATCAGACCACAAATCTTTCCTCATCCTCTCATTTCAAGAAGACTGCAGGCTTCTATATCTCAGGCAGGCCGTTCCTCTCAAACATTTTTGTCATGTTCTTTCGACTAAGAAATACCAGTAGTCTTTGACCTTTTGTCCTATCTTGATTTTATTCCTCCCACGTAGTCGTTCTGGAGATGTCATTGAACCATTGCTGAAGAAACAGTGGTTCGTGCGCTGTCAGGAAATGGGCCGAAAAGCAGTTCAAGTGAGTGAGCATTTTTTAAACGTGTGCATCAGATATAAATTATGCTGATGTGCTAAACCACACAGTATGTGGGACAAATGCAACTTTTCAACGATGGCTTTCTCATAATTATAATAAGCCCCCCACCCACACACTATTACCATTTTGCTGCTTGATAAAATAAATGAGACTTCTTTAAAAAATATATATATTGTGTATCAAACATACATGCACATTTACAATAAATGGTTAAATTAATGTCAGTTTGGTTAACATGCGTGTGTGTTATTAACTGTATCTGTCAATACCCCCTTGAGCAACAACAAATGTGTGGCTCATCAAGCACTTTACTGGAAAACATATTCCTGTTACTGTTGCACTAACTGTCAATTAACTTGAAATTTCATTACTCTGTTTAATGATTTTGTTAGCGCACATACTGACATGCATGTAAATGCTCTTTTTAGGCAGTGGAGGAAGGAGATCTACAGATAATTCCCCACTTTTACACAAAAATGTGGAAGAGCTGGCTGTCCAACATCAGGTTAGCCTTATTAATTTTTACTTTGCGAGGCTATATATTTTGTGATTTAGGGTCATGTACGTCTTTTTGTTCTTTTGACCAATTTCACACTTCTGTTAATATTCTTTCAGTTACATGTTTGAATAAGTGTCTATGTCTTGTCTTGCAGCGATTGGTGTATTTCCAGACAGCTTTGGTGGGGTCATCAGATACCGGCCTATCGAGTGACATTGGGAAACTCACAGGACGCAGAAGAGGTGTGGCACTATCAAGAAATCTGTATATGTAGTCCAAACAATTACCCTTAATGTGTGTAATGTGTAATCATATTTGGTGAGGCGTTGATTGTTCTTGACTGTGTCTGGAGCAGGAGCAGTGGGTTTGGGGAAGAAGTGCTGCAGAGGCCAGAGAGCGTGCCGCTGTGAAGTTTGGGGTCAATCCTGATGACATCACACTCACACAGGGTGAGTTCACATCAATAAATCACACTCCTTCTTTAATGATCAATACTCATAATCTGCTCTACCATTTAAATGTTTAGGGTTAGCAAGATTTTGTAATGTTTTTGTACCGTAACAATGTTACGTGTACCAAAGCTGCATTGATTGGATTCAAATACAGAAAATATAAAACTGTGAAATTTTTCTGTTTTCAAATATAATTAAAAGATAGTTTACTTAAAAAATACTCACCCTCAAGCCATTCTAGTCATATTAAAAATCTCCTGGTTCTTCCAAGCTGCGTAATTGTCATTTCCATTCCTAAAATACATATTTTACACCTTTATGCAGATCATAAACACAGCTAAAAGTCTTTCCCTGGCCATTCTTCACAAAACATAACGTCTGCCACGGTTTTATCATAGGCATAATGCAAAATGTCTCATTTCAATCAACTGTAATTCAGTAAATCAACCCTCCGTGACAGTTTAAAATCAACTCATGCTGGATTTGGCAACCCTACGTCCAACACAAGCTGCATCCAAAGAGATTTAAATTCTCCACATATTGATAGCAGCTCCCTGATGTGTGATAATTACATCCAATATTAGATTGTTTGCGGGAGCTGGATTAAGAAAACAGCACGCAGGGCTTTATTAAAACACACATACAATGAATGACGACTATAAAAAGCAAAAGCCGAATGCCACACATTTTTTGCGATTTAAAAATCTCGAAAAAATATACTCCACACAGATCCAGGGGGTTAATAAAGGCCTTCTGAAGCGAATCGATGCCTTTGTGTTTGAAAAACATACATACATAACTGTCCTACTCCTGTTCACAAGAAAGTGGGTTTCCAGCAGATGATGTAGCTGCAATTTAGAAACAACTCTCTCACCGTGAAAAAGTAATTTGCCTTTTATAGTTTTATTTTTGCAAGGTCAGACAGTCATACAGAAACAGCTGTTTGGTGGTGTCCTCCACCACCACCTTATATCTCTTACAACCCTCAAGGTGCAGTTGTTAGCAGCTGTACTTTTCCACACTTTCTTGGGGCTCTGTTTCTCTTATTCTAGGCTCTGTTGTCCCTTGAGTCACACGCAGGCACCAGTGGGCCTCTCAGCTGTCCCCCTTCTCATCACAAACTAGACCTATCTCCATACATCCTATGCACTACATAGTCTACACACAAACACATCGATTCACTTCATAAAGCCTTTACTATTAATAATATTAAGCCTTTATTAATATTTGTTTCAGACCCAGATGTGCTTGATACGTGGTTCTCCTCTGGTCTCTTCCCGTTCGCGATGCTCGGCTGGCCTCAGCAGGTTCTGCATTTTTAAAGTCCATTTTACTTTCAACATCATGAACCCATCAAAGAAACCAGACAAGTCTAGTGTATTGATATTTTGAATGAACCTGCTTTGATCTCTATCCTCAGACTGAAGACTTCAGACAATACTACCCCAATTCCATTCTGGAAACAGGAAGTGACCTCATCTTCTTTTGGGTGGCCAGGATGGTGATGCTAGGCAGAGAGTTGACAGGCCAACTGCCCTTTAAACAGGTTGGTGCGATGGCTTATTGCTGAGCTCATAACTCTAAATGCCATATCGTAAAGTTGGCAGGAACTGAAAATTTATGTTTCGGTTTGTGTCATATACCAAAAGTATCCAAAATGTCTATTTTGCCATCAAAATGTCTCTGTTTTGTGCAGCTCTGACTCTTTTATTGTATTTCTGTCTCTGTTGCTGTGTCAAACAGGTGCTCTTTCACTCTCTGGTGAGAGATAAATACAGGCGGAAGATGAGTAAATCTTTAGGAAATGTCATTGACCCTCTTGATGTCATCTCAGGTGTTTCTTTGGAGGTACAGACACATACACTCTCAGACTTCATGACCTGTTCCAAAATAGTACGAAATATAAGGATATCATGAAATTGAAGTAGTTTTGACTTATTTAGGGCCTGAGCACCAATGGACTCTCTGTTTATTTTACTATTAAAGCTAGATATTTGGGTTTGGCCAATCAAAGAGCTTGTCTTAATTTTTAATAACCAATAGTTTTCAGTTGATGCCACAGCAGTGACCATAATTTGCTACTTGATATTGCTAGTCAATTGCAGGTGTTGTTTTTGGCTTTGATTTTTGTCCAATTAAACGTGAGAATGAGCACCATATTTGGCCCATGTTTTAAAGCTAATAGTGGTGAAGTCCAATACATATGGACCAATATTAGGGATATTAGAGGGTTTTAATTTATCGCTTATTGTTGATACTGGGTATTTAATTGTGCAGACTCTATACTTTTACTTTTATGTTACATTTGCCGTCATCTAACACTCTCTTAAAGTTGACTTAATACATAAATACTTAATACTTTCTCTTAAATCTTTAAGATAAATGCAAATTTATAATTAATATAGATTTTCATATTGTATATAAAGTTGTGATTCTTATTTTATTTGAAGCAAACTAATTATGTTAGTCTTTAGTTGTTGTTCTAAAATAATAGTTTAACATTTTGATATACACTGTTTGTTGTTTTTGGCCTCTGAAAATAATCACATGACTTGTATTTAATATTAGTACAATGCTAATTAATACACATTGACCCAAAGCCTCAAAATTCCTATAAAAACAATGTTTGTTTAAAATTTTTTACAACAATTTTTTATTAATAATTGGCTGTGGATTTTGTGTTAAAAATATTAGTATTAAAGTATTACAAATATTTTTTGCTAATTAAATAAAGCAAAAATGAAAATAAAACATACAAATGTAATGAAAACATAAAAAGTGCCTTGGCAACTAATTATAATGTACTAACTTTTTACTAAAATTACTAAAATTAAATGCTATATAGAAATATTCAAAACATTTAAGAAATTACAAAATATAATACAATAAATAAAATGACAAAAACTTTAAAATTAAAATAAAACCTCATTTAAAATATATTCATTTAAAAGTATTTACATGTAAATGCATTTAAATATTAATTTTCTTATATTTGATATTATATAAAAATATATTTAATATATAAACATAACATATTGTCATTAAATATATACATGCTTGTGTTTGTAACTTTTAAAAACTTTTATTTTGACGTGATTAATCATGATTAATCCTTTGACAGCACTAGATTATACGAATACTAAATTCTTAGTATATTGATCAAATAAATAATTCAGACATTGAGTATAACAAGACTGTAAAGCTACCAGTGAACATCTATCAGTCAGATGTCTCTGAGCAGAACTGACTCCCAGTCGGTCCGCTGTGAAATCTGAGTATATAAAACCGCTAATCTTCCAATCAGCACTTTGTCACAACGACTTCATCTTCTCATCAGTCACATTGTGGTTTAATCTCTGTAGAGACTTCAAGAGAAAGTCAAAGAAGGAAACTTAGATCGGAAGGAGAGCGTTGTTGCCATGGAAGCACAGGTCAGTACGAGGTTCATTCCAGTGATCAGGTCGTTCCCAACTGAACAAGCACACCTCATTTCCTGTGTCCCTCCTGCAGAAGAAAGATTTCCCCAAAGGGATTCCTGAGTGCGGGACAGACGCTTTGAGGTTTGCGCTCTGCTCTTACAAAGCCCAGGGTAAGTCAGTCTAATCACAGAGGGCTGTAATCAACCCTTACCATCAGCTTTACCCAGAGTTCCTCTCCCTCTCTGCTGACGTCTTGTTCGAACCCTGTCTCAGGAGAGGACATCAGCCTGTCTGTGTCTCATGTGCTGGGCTGTAGACATTTCTGTAATAAGATGTGGCAGACAGTGCGCTTCACCCTCGCCGCGTTGCATGATGCAAGTTTACCGACATCGTTAGCAGAGGTACGGCAGCCAATATCTCTTCATTAAATCAATAAAACAGCCCAGACGAATGCTGCTCGCTGGGTGATACAGTGTGAGAGCTGATCTGCATGATGCCAGCACGATTTAATGATCTCAACCCTTAGTTTTGCAGCTGGCTTGAAATGAAGTACACACTTTATCTTGTGCTGTATTTTGTCCTGCATTGGCACTGCGCTGTTTCACGTTCGCTTTCATTTGGAGTAATGACACTAACTCATAAAAGAAGTGCACATGACTTTAGGAAAGGAATTTAAATGTAAAATGTGTATATTTTTATAAAATTTTATAAATAATTCTATATTTTCAAATATAATTTTTTTAGCATTCTTTAATTTCAACAGTTTGCTCTATGCCTCATTTTTATGTCATTTTGATGTCATTCAAAGGTTTGAGGTTTAAAGAAATACATTAAATTCGTTAAAAAGTGCCAGTAAATTAATTTATGATGTTACAAAATATTTAGTTTTCAGGTAAATGCTATTTTTTTAAACTTTCTAGTCATCAAAGAATCTAGAATTTGCAATGTATTCAAATGGAAAATTATTATTTTAAACTGCAATATTATTTCACAGTATTACTGTTTTTACGGCATTTACACTGTGATCAAATGTTTCGACAAAATTTATAATAACTACTAGTCCCATTGCTCTCTAACAGAGTCATTGAAAAACACATAACAAAGTAAAGATCCTGGGTTGCCAGATCTGTGTAAGAAAACTAGCCTATTTGCCAGTCAAAACTACATTTTAAAAAAATCTTTAAAAATAGGGCACAGTATATTGTATCATTTGAAAAAAGATTTTTTAAAGGTGTTTTAGCAATATTTTAAAAGGAGTAAAATTACTGGATGCCATGTGTAATATGTTGTGTAACACATTTTCTGTTCATTTATGGATTTATTTTTTTACGGTGTAGCCCAAATATTAAAATATGCCTCCTACACTCTACCTAAAATACATAGTTTACAGTCTCTGTTATGCGTTGTTATTATACACTGTATAGCAGTAGTAACCATAAGGCCTCAATACTACTTTTTCACAAAAATCTCCTTGCTCAATCTAGATAATTTTTCAATTGGACGAATATAAAATGGATCAAATGTTTCAATGCAATAATTACTGACAGATATAATACATATTAGACCTTAAACCTGTGTGAAAAACGGCAGCCTACGAGAATAGTTTAAAAATAGCCCGCTGTACACTTGGCAACCGTGCTCAGAACAGATGATTGAAGGGAGCCATTTGTGTTGTTATAAGTCTGCGTACCATTAAAATGATTTTGAAACTGATATTTCAAGCATGCATACAGTTGCTTTAATGTATTTCTGGCTTTGTCTCTCAGACCCATCCTCTATCCTGCATGGACAGGTGGATCTGTTCGCGTCTGTACAGGACGGTACAGCAGTGTGAGAGGGGTTTGGAGAGCTACGAGCTCCACACGGTCACGTCTGCACTGCACTCGTTCTGGCTGCACAGTCTGTGCGACGTCTACCTGGTGAGTACGGTCTGTAACCAATTACGAGACAACTTCAGTAGTGTCTGGGCAAAATGCACATGATATAGTATTTTCATTGTTGATAGTATTACAACTTTTGTAGCATAGCTGCTGCAGAAAAGCTAGGTGCCATGCATAATGTAATGAGTAACTACAACACTAATGTTGTGGAGTTAAGAGTACAGATACTTGTTCAGATGTGCAGTGAAGTAGAAGGTAAAAGTTGCTGATGTCTTTGATACTGATGGATCTTCCGGTCACTAACTGTTGAGCTGTCTTCTTCAGGAAAGCATAAAGCCGGTGTTAAAAGGTGAAGGCTCGGGTCACGAGGAACAGAGAGCTGGAGAAAGGCAGGTGACCGTATCTGTGTTGTATCACAGCGTGTCCATCTCTCTTGCGCTCCTCTCACCCTTTATGCCATTCCTCACGGAGGAGCTGTGGCAGAGACTCCTGCCTTACACTGACTCAGACGGGACGTCCCGCAGCTTGTGTGTGCAGCCCTACCCAAAGACATCACAGCTGGTATGAAACAAAACTAAGACACTACTTGATAACATGCAGCTCTGTGTTCAGCACAAAACAACTCTTTCCCATCTCCTCCTCCACCTCAGGAGCACTGGTGTTTTCCTAAGGAGGAGGCCGACTTCTCTTTGGTACAGGAAGTGGTCAGAGTGGCGAGGTTACTGAGGGCCCAGTGCCAGCTGACGAAGGAAAGACCTGACTGTGAGAGCTTTTGTTGAGTTAGTGCTCATGTTCTGAAAATTTGTTGTTTGCTGAGGCACGTATCCCTTCTAGCTCATACTTACAGAGTTTAAATACTATTCATATACAGTAACTATTATAGTGTTTATTTATATTTTGAATCAGACTTCATATTTATATATTTTTAATCAGGAATGTTAACTAAAACAACAGGGAAATATTTAGTTTTAGTTTAGTTTTAGTTTAGTTTTTATTTAGTTAAAAATAATGTACTAAAACAACAAAACGTTATAATAAATTCTTATTTAATTACTAAATTCTATAATTAGGATTAATCTAAGTAAATTAAATGAATGCAACATGTAATAAAAAATATAAAGCATGTGTATTTAAAAAAGCTAATAAAAATGGCAACACACAACAAAATTATGAGAATGTTACCTAAAATGAAAACTAGTTTGAATTATTAATGAATTATAATTAGTAATGTTGTTAGTAAATAATGTAAATAGTAGTACTCAGTGATGCTAAAATAGTTCTGTTTTCAGATTACAGTTTAGTTTAGGGTTAAGCAATTTTGTTGAGCTCTTGTCATTTTTTTTATTTTTATTAGTTTTAATATATATATATATATATATATATATATATAATTTTTTTTTTACATAGTTCTAATTTTTTAAGTATTAAGAGGGGGGGTTGCAATTATTTTCCAAGCTTTTAGACAAAAAAAATGCACATAAACGTCTCAGATCATATCTTCAGTATAAAAACAAATTTTTCAAAGTTGTAAACAAAAACAAAAAAATCCGTTGTGATTAAATGTGAAATTTACTACAAATTTCTGAGTAAAAATGCTACAACAAATGTAAGGCAAGGTTTAAAAACACCTAGCGCTAACAACCACCCAAAACACCTTAGCAACCACACAGAAGCCCCTGGAAACCAATATTTCCTTTTGGTGCATTTATTATAGCGGATGAAATGTTTGATCATGTGATGTGTAACAGTTGTGTTGTTGTAGTGTGGGCGGTGTGTGCACCGGATCAGGCTGAGACTCTTCTGCGCTTCAGATCAGCGATCTGCACTCTGGGCCGGATCTCAGCTCTCCATCTTCACTGTCCAGAGGCAGGTTTCAGTGACTCTCCTCCTCCACTGAAGGCCAGGGCAGTAGGGGTGGTGGATCACTCCATCAGCTTACATCTCAGCTTTCAGGTAATGCAGAGTAAGATTCTTCTTTCTACAGTAACGATGGGTCTATATATATAGACTGCTGATGGCTCTGTCTCTCTCTCCATCAACCTTCAGAATGGTATTAATGCTGACAAACAGAGAGCTCTCCTCTCTCAGCGCAGAGAGAAGCTGGCCACCAAACTCAAACAATCCCTCGCTCGCACGCAGACGCCCAACTATGCCGAAAAAGTACCTAATAGAGTCAGACAAGAAGCAGAGAATAAGGTGAGTACAGAGATGAATGGGCAGCTTTACTTCACTAAAACTGTAAACATTATATTTCACCCAGAATGTTTACATATTGTAAACATGTAAATATTTTCAAGATATACACACACACATATATATATATATATATATGTTTGTGTGTTTGCCTTTATATATACATAATAAATATACACAGTACACAAATATTTCATATATCATTGCATTGCACTTAATGACAATTTTGAATATGAGTGTGTTTATTGATGATAATGCATAACAATACATCAAATAACA
This sequence comes from Enteromius thamalakanensis, assembly GCA_032357475.1. NCBI lineage: Eukaryota > Metazoa > Chordata > Actinopteri > Cypriniformes > Cyprinidae > Enteromius > Enteromius thamalakanensis. The sequence continues at coordinate 5,502,030 of JAUCMT010000043.1, read as the reverse complement.
GCGATAACATAACAGTCATTTCATAATGCATTGCACGCAAAAATAGGCTTTTTTTTGCTCTAGAAGATATTAGCGCTATTATAACTTTTTTAGTGAGAATCACTCTCTTATCTGTGAGAAAGACATTTGCAAGCCAGATTTACATTGCAGCTAGTCTCCCTTATTTCCATGTTACTCAAAATGCATTAAGCGTGCTTGCATGCCTCATTGCACAATGTTTTCATACGCTGTTGTAATTCCGTTTCCAATAAAAAACCTCATTATTTATTTTGTGTTATTAAAGTTCAACTGCAGATTATCCACATGTACTTACGTGGATTTAAATGTTGATGAATGCCCGGCATATTCTTCATTCTGTAAATCCCATCAGAAAGCTTCATTCTTGTCAATAGAGTGATATATTTTCAGCAGCTGAAGGAGCTTGAGTACATTTATTGTGTTCTGAAATAACCAGATTGCAGCCATGGAGCAGGAGCTGAACAACATCGAGGACCAACTTTTGGCTTTGGCAGACACAAGGAAAGAAGTCTAATGGACACACTGATCCTAAAATTAAATTCAACCATTAACCAGTGAAAAATGATACTTTGTATTTTTTGTGTAAATCTGATAAGGAAACAGAACTAAGAGACAATAAGACACTGCTCTACTGCAGAAGAAAAAAGGCTAGTGTATATTAATAAAATTGGTTCGGATGTAAAATAGATGTATGATTTATTTATTATTTACCAGAGAACAATGCATTTGGTGAATTACTTTCTTTTTCATTTCTTTTAGTGTTCGTCGTTTGCATCACATAACTGTTTTGTAAATAAACACTTAAGATCTCATTTATGTGCTTTATTTATTAACCAGTTGTACTAAGCATTAACAAAGAAACATGGAGGGAAAACCAGTTAAAATGGCACATTGCTGATGTTTTCTTTAAGGACCAATAAGAAATCATTGGAGTCTTTTAAGCAGGAGCTCTTGTAACTTTAACAGCCCTATTGTTAGGTGTTTTAAGAACAGAGCAACAGTCTTTATGATTATGACTGCTGACACAAAGAGTGGCAAAACTTTTATCTGTGAAGAAGGATAGTGAGCAAAACTGAAAGTGGACGATAAGGACGGTCGAATCCAAACAACATCTACTGTGGCAAAGTTGCAGCAAACCTCAGTATTCACCTTGAATAGCCTGTTTCCTGCTGCAGAGAACTTCACAAAGCCAGCGTCCATGAAAGAGCTTCAACTGCTAAAACTTTAATCACAGACGCCAGTGCTAAAGTGAGAAAAACCTTTGTGTAATAAAACCTGGAGCATCAAGATTAACTTCAACACCTGCTTTGGGGCCGCATAAATCGCCTGACTTAAATATTACCAATCCACCCTGGGCACTTTTGGAGGGAAGGGTGAGAAGCAGATTCCCTGTTTTAACATCTCTGAAGCAACTGACAGGTGTTCTAACAAAAGACATTTAACTGGAAGCCATTAAAGGGAAATGATGGTAATCACCTTAGTAAAGAAATACAGCTTTTCCCAGGGGTTCAAATAATTTTGATACTGATTTGTGCAGTGCTGTTTATTGCAATCCTACTGTTGCTACTTCTTATAACAATTACGCTATTTTAGCGTTTATGGAGTACATTGAAGTCTTTATCTAAGACAAGCACGTGTCAAAACAGCACACTTATGTGTTTAAACTGTGGATATCCTTATTGTTATGTTTAGTCGTCTTCTTCATTCATATCTTCCTTAATTTCACGATTCACTCTAATCCACCATGTTTATTTCTTTATCACCGTGAGTCATGATGATACTAATGATAAAGGTCTTCTGAACAACTGGTTTCTTGTTGTGCTGATGGTGTTTAATTATGAACGAGGCCCAAGAGAGTCAAACCAATAACTTAAAGATGTGAGGAAATTTCTGGAGTAACAGTGATCAAGTGTTCTCAAACAAAAGTAGGAAATGTACAGGTGGGAACAAACCTGAACAGTGGTTCTCGTAGGGATATACCGTACTCAACATTCGAAGTGGATCAAAATCTTTCATCAAAGTTGTCCTAAAATTAAAAACAATACCTATTCTTGTCTTGGGACAACTCTGATGAAAGGTGTTGAGACACTTCGAATGTTGACTACTGTATACCAGATATTTTGCTGTGCTTATCACAACGGCAAACATTACAATTTCAGATTCAATCCTGCATTTTAATACAGCCGTACTTCTGAAACTTTGCAGTGAGTACTTAGCATGAGCAATACATTTTTTATTCAAATTCTGAACGGGCACAGAAAGTGAGTATGCTCCCTTATAATCTATAGTGTTCAGCCACAGCACAAGCTCCCTGTTAAAGTGAAAACTACCATTATAATCCAAACCAAATCTGTAAACACTATGCAACACTTATTTACATGTTGGTTATGCTTTAGTTGTTTGCGAGAGTGCAGAGCTCAACAAACTGACTATTCTGAGTAACACACCTCTGATTGGCCATTGTGTTCACCAGCTCAACATATAGATCTGTGATTGGCTACAAAAACACGTTATAAACCTTTGAAACTCTTTGCATGTTTTTTTTTTAAATTGTATTACTATTTTTAATAAATTAAATCTAAATGTATTGTATCGTATATCATATTTTCTTTTTTTATTGCTGAGGGCGTGGCCACAGAAGGAAGCGGTGTCAGTGTGGTTTGGTTAACGTTACAAACTGGTAACGTTACTGTGGAAAGACTGGTATCTTTAAATTATAAAGTACTGGTCCTGAAGAACCGGTATTTTTGACCAGCAGAAGATCATTTAAACCTAATTAACCCAGTTAGCATACATTTTGTGCCTTCAGAAGTTTGGAAAAAGTCACCAAACCAAATTTAATTAGGCTATCAACTACTAGGAGAAAAAAAAATGGTCATACTTAACACTAGTGAAATTTACATAATAAACTAGGTAGTCTATTTGCTGTTGCTTTTAATTGTGTCAGGCCATTTTGATTTTATTTTCCAGACCGATTTTCCAAAAAGAAAAATAAATACATATAAAAACTGGTTAGCATTTATGTTTGGTATGTCTTGTTGAGGACTTTAAAAAGCTGGCATTTGGCTGATTTGGTTTTTATCCATGAAAATTCAGTGAAGGCGTAGGCTACCCAGCACACGTACATCTGCAAGATGTCTGTTAAAGATCTCTTGATCTGGAAAGCATCTGCTGCCTACAAACGTCTTTCAGATGTCTGTTTTACACACATTCTAAATCATAAACATCTTTAGACTTCTATTTGACATCTAAAAGGAGACATCCAATAGACGTATTGCGGATAAGCAAACAACCTAAATAATACGTCTTGCAGATGTAAATGCAGACATCTAGACATCTCCTAAATGTATGTGTGCTATCAGAGACATTTTTGCTAGAAACATGAACCTAAGATCTTTGGGTTACAAGATAAATTGAAGTTATTTTAAGATTGTTAAGGTTTTCTTTAATTATGGTCAATCTAATCCCTGATTGAGATTTTAATGGTAAACCTAAAATAACATTGATATTTTCGGCATTACAGTATTTTGAGAAAAGACAAAAGACTCATAATAATAAAATGTTACAATGCAAAAAAGTCCCCCAAAATAGTATAAAATATAAATACATTTCTTTATAATTATAATGACCCTAGCCTTTTTTCATTGTGGTTCACTGTTTGCTGCAGATATATGAAGCACTCAGCTGCCCATCACCACCTCGCGACGGTTGCTAAGGCATCTTGTTGCTAGGGAAATGGCGAAGGGGGCGGGTCCTACATAATGAGTCAATCCGGAAGTGGGGAATCGCTTTGCCTGTACACACACACACACATACACACAGAGCGGTAGCGGCGTCAAATGAAGCAGTCGGTCAGCGCATAACTGTTAATACAGCCGTTAAACCAAGCGTCCGAAACCGCGCGCCCGCAGCTCTCCAGCCGATAGCTGCAAACCGTACCGGATGTGAACCGCGGACACACACGGGGAGAGAGGGAAATGGGCGACAGCTGCAGGAATGGAGAGAGCCGAGTATTGACAGCAGCGCCGGGTGAAGGCGACCGATGATGATGAAGATGAAGAGTGAAAAGTGAAGCTCTCATTCTGACGGTCTGCATCTCTTAGGTCACGGCCATCTCGCTGTTTAATCACCTACTGTCCAGAGATGATGAAAGGTGAGAGGGGATAGCGGTCGGGGTTTGCGGTGTGTGGAAGTGTTAGCCACAATTACATCCACAGCAGTTGCGAGTGTGAACGCGAAAGTGCTTGTATTCAAAACCAGAATGCAAATGCACCCTTACCAGTGTGACCCTGGCAGGAGTTGTGGCTCCAGGCAGGTTCAGTGCAGTGGGTGATCTCTTTCTGTGGATTAAAGGCGAAAGTCGGTCCAGGTGAACGGAACGCGGAGATTTAACATCTTGTTTGGTCAGTTCCGTGTGTTCTGGACCGTCGGCTGCTGTTGTTGTGACAGACTAAAGCTGTGGAACTGGTCAAGCATGTACTAGTTAAACCATGATGCCACGTCATCTTACCCTATAACTAAAATCACTACTTTACCTCAGACAAGCACTCGAGGATCTGTCGAGTGTAACGTTAAGTCTCTGCTTTTCTGTTTGCAGCTGTAGTTAGTTATTCATGTTATCCATAAATATTTATAGATTGATATGATATATAATGTAGCGTAAGATTAATGTAAAATGTTAAATTAAAATTTTTTTTTTTCTCAGTCACATGCCCCAGTTAAGACCAGAATCAATGTTTTTTAGTACCTGAAATGTATAGCTATTAAAATAATAGTAAGTTCATTGAAATAATGCTGGAATAAAGTAAAACAGAAAGAGCAAAACGCCAAATCGGAAATTAGACATGTTAACTTGCTAATTAATTAAAAGATTTAATTTGAAGTACCGCCATTAATAAAACTAAACCCCTTTAAAAACTTAAATAAAACAAAATACAAAAATAAAGTGAGATCATTATAAATATTTAAAGAAGGGTACGCCATAATATAATTACTAAAACCTTTGTTACACGCATTTATTTACAATGTCGAACATAATTTTTATAATCATAATATGTAAATATGGGATCTCCTGCATCAGTTTAATACGCTTCTGAAATCTGTCATATTCGTAGTTCCCATTGTTTATATTTATAACCATAACTGTAACAAAACTATAACAATAACTACGGTTCCCATGGTGCATTTTTGTAGGAAAATGTCATTGTAATTCTTCAGCCCAACATTTTATAAACAAGAGTTCCTGTGTTTCATGATGAAAACTATAAAACAACTGAACTTCCATTTTTATAAGGAAGTGACTGAACCGTTCAGGGTGTCACATGTGTTAATGCGAGCAAAGGAGGGTGTTAAAAATACTTTGGAGCGTTAACTGGCAGTGTTGGCTTTTTGCATGGGTACAGTACTTCCCTCCCCTTTCCTTTCTCCTCCCACCCCTTTGGCTCATCTGTTTCTTGCTGATCAGCTCCTTGTGGATAGTTGGGGGAGAGACGTGGAAACAGTCTTCTCAGTGTCCAGGTAATGCTTAACAATGCCTCTGAACTGCTTCACACAGTCCATTACCAAACAAGGATCTTTTGGGCGTCTTGTTTCACTTTTGTGGTTGATGTGTTCTTCTTGGACTGTGTTCTTGGAACTTCATGATCTCTGAGTGTATTTATAATGTTGTACTCTATTGCCCATTCAGCATGCTCTTTTTAAAAAAAAAAAAGTTTTTCAATCTGTGCATGTACAATCTTGCGTTTTGCTTGTTTAGTAAGTCTTGTCTAGTGGACATATTGGATTCCAGGTGTTTTTGATGAAACCTTACGCTCGAAGCATGTGTGCAGGCGCAACTGGGAACTGCTTGTGTTTTGGCGTCTTGTTTATTCCTCAGGAAAAAGCACCATGAGACGAGTTTCAAACCCATCAAGGCCTAAATGGTTTCCGTCTGTCTCGCTGATTGTAGATTTGTGAGCGAATGCTTAGATGTCTAACAGGGTTAAGTGGAGATTAGTTGGTTGCAGGCAGAAGATTACTGAGGTTATTAATGGCACAGCAGACACCTTTCCTGTGCAAAGCACTTTATTAGGTGGTCTTTTGATGTCTCATCTTCACACTCTCTCTCTGGCTGTTATATAGTGTAGTTTAACCCTTTAGCATTGATTGTGTATGTGTTAAAGATTGAATCGGTGTTGACATGGTCTGTAGAGAATGACAAGCAGGCTTATGACCTCGTATTGACTTTTGTGTGCGGCTCTGTGTCTGTCACAAACAATGAATGGACTTTGTTATTGCGAAGTTAGTGTGAAAAAGGAGAGCGGCGTTTTATTAGTGGTATATTTCCTGTGGAAAGATTTAGCTTCAGCGCTTTCAGATGCAAATGGTTAAATATTTTAACTTTGTTTCTTTAGTTTCGAGTAGAAAGTAACCACATGCTCCCAGTGTTATAGCTGTCATTTTTTAGCAGTATATTAGCTGTTGGGTTGTCCTACCCCATGATGTCATAATTTTCGATTAATTGGATATTAACTGTGCTTGCTCAACCAGACTAATATAATTCTGTAATCAGCATACTGCTCAAAATGAAGTTGTCAGTTAAAGAAAATCTGGTCTTTACACTATGATCCATACTATCAGTTACTAACAGGTTTCGTTTAATTGTGCTTAGATTTAGGAAAACCAAAGTGTTTAAACTAATATCAGTAAAAAGTCAAATCAATAAAAAAAAAATGTTTTTGTCTGTTCCACTGTTAACATTACATATTAATAACATAATATAATATTTGAATTGTAATGTACAACTATAATTTAGTAATTATTTTGTGCAAAATAAATTCCAATATGTCATGTTGTCTACATTTTATATGCTATTTTAAAATATTATTATAATATCTATGTGCATGTTCACTACTTTTTTAGAAATGTTGGGTAATTTAAGTAATAATTTTATTTATGCATTACGTTGATCAAAAATGAAAGTTAAGACATTGTTGCAAAATAGGATGATCTATTTCAACTAAATGCTGTTCTCTTAAAACTGTCTAATCAACAAATAATCCTGAAAAAAAATATCTCAGTTTTTAAGCAGGATAATATGACACAAAAATAGAGTAATGATGCTGAAAATGTAACTTTTTGCGGTTTTAATATATTAAAATATACAACAGCTATTTTAAATTCTAATAATATTTCACAGTATTACTGGTTTTACTGACCAGAGTTCTGTCCATAAAAAAAAAAATAACCATAACAGTAGATATTACAGTTAGTAATTAAATTATTAGACTACATGTGACCTTTGTAACTAGAATTTCCTTTCAGGGATCAATACTGTTAGTCTGTCTTTCTCAATGTCAGCAGGAGCGTGGGATGTTTGCTGTTACACAGTGTTTGCACTAACGCCACTATATGCTGGAGTCCACCTGGATAATGTTGTTTTTCTTGTGTGGATAGTGCCTGTATAATTCTCCCTATCCTTCACGAGTGCCATGGTTTTTGTGTCCAATGAAAAAGTGCTTACTCAAAAGAATATTTATGACCTCGTAAATCCAGAAAGCAACCACTGGGCAATGCCACGTTTCTGTTTTAGGGAGGATGGATGTTCAGTTCTGTCAGACTGTCAGCGGGCTAAGACTCTTCTGTTATCAGTGACGGACTTCTGTTCATTTGCCAGACCACATGGTAACATAAAAACACACCTGGCACTATAGTACAACTGACATCATGAGACCGAATCTTTCTGAATTTCACTCTTGGGAATTGTAGGCCTCATTTAGAAGGAAATTCCTGTCTGGTATACAAACTATGTTGGTCTGGCCCACTTAGAAAAAAAATAGGCTAGCTCTTGTTAGTAGCCTGCCCCTGCCGTCCAAAGACGAGGGTCATGAGACGCATCAGCTAATTAGGATCCAGGACTGATAGCGGTGAGTTTTGGTTCAGCCCATCCGGAAAAAAAAAATAAAAAATCTCCATCGACTGTCACGGTAATTACAGAGTACTCTTTTGCAATGATGGCACATGGCGGTCTGATCAAACTGTCAGTTTTAATTACTTTGGAGTGCCCTCAGCCTGCCAAGAGATGGGTTTGCATAGTTTTCGAAGCATGCTGGGAAGTTTGTACTTCCTAAAGCCCTCCTGTGGAGTGGGGTGAATGAAATACTCAAATTTGTGTTCGAGATCAAGGCAGCTGTAGTACATGAAATATAGGCGAATAAGATTTAAGGGCAGTCATACTGCGATAAACGTCTTTACACAGCCTGATATTTCCCTTTCAAACTGCTGTGACGAGATGTGAGTGTAAAGACAAGACATGCAGTGATAAATGTAGTTGGAACTGTTGCAAGAGTTGTGGGTGACTTGTGGGTAACTGGCTGCAATGAGTGATTCATCATAGCTACAGTCAGCAGTTTCTAAGATTAACACTCGACTTCTGTTCAAACAACAGAAATGCTTGCTTATACGTTACTTTTACATTGTTGTCATAATAATTTATTCATTTTAAAAATTTTAAAACAATCTTTTATGTTGCTTTATTAATTCAAACATTTTCATTTTGTGAAATTTGCTAGTTTCAGCCATAACAATAAATCATAAATATGTATTAATATTTATAAATTGTATACATTTATATTACACATTTAATAGTATAATTAAAAGGAAAATATGATGACAAGAACATTGGAAAGTGAGATTTTAATCATAGAAAATATGCAAAGAAGTAAATTTACCACTTTTTACCTGCTATTTGCCATTTGATATAAAAATTTTCAACACCACTTTTGTATATATAATGTATGAAGTGTTGCTTTAATTTATTAAAATCTGTAAATACTACCTAGCACAAAGCTATGTGCCATGCACATTTTCAAAAAATGTGAAAAAATCATACTCAAACTTCACATTTATTTATTCTCTACCTCACTCTTGCCTGAGATTGATGATTTATTTTATTGTATTGCTGGATTTATACCTTCCTTTCCTTTTTTCGATTTCCAGCATTTTCCTCCCTGCGGTCCCTTGTGTGGTGTCACTGGACCATGGTTCGCAAGAAAGGATCTCTTATATTGTGTGGAGCTTTTCTATTTGTTGCATGGAACGCCTTGCTTCTCCTCTTCCTATGGGGGAGGCCTCCTATTGGCAGACTTGGTGAGGGAGGCGGAGCTGAACCAGGGGCCGGAGAGGAGTGGGGAGGTGGAAAAACAAAATTGGGCGGAGCTAATGGATTGGCCGGCGAAGTGATCAGATTGGCCGAAGAAGTAGAATCAGAACTGGAGACTCAGAAGAAGCTTCTCAAACAGATACAGAGTCACAGGGAATTATGGGAACAGCGGAAAGAATTGGGAAAGAGGGAATCAGAGAACACAAAAAATGAAAAGAACGTCGAGGAACCTAAAAAACCTCAGCAGATTCCTGCAGTACCTATAAGTCCAAAAATTGTAGATGATGCAAAAATTGTTACAGAAAAACATGAAGTTCTAATAGTTACGCCACCCCAGCTGGTCATGAAGGAAGAGGAGCAGAAACAAGAGGACAAGAAAATTGCAGAAAATGAAGAAGACCATACTAAGCCAAGCCCTCAAATCATTATCCCAATTCTTGTCATTGCTTGTGACAGAGTAACAGTTAAGAGAAGTTTGGATAAACTTATACAGTACCGTTCTTCTGCTGAGCTTCACCCAATCATTGTCAGCCAGGACTGTGGACATGCAGATACGGCAAGGGTGATTGGCTCCTATGGCAGTCAGATAACCCACATTAGCCAACCGGATCTCGCAGACATTCCAGTGCGACCCGATCACAGAAAGTTCCAGGGTTACTACAAGATCGCCAGGCACTACCGTTGGGCCCTGAACCAAGTGTTCAACGTCTTCGCTTATTCCACAGTGGTGATTGTGGAGGATGACCTGGAGGTAAGATCGTGAACATGTTTTCATTATGAATGGTATTCACTGTCATCATATTCGTCCTGCATTTGAGCATCATTATAGGTTAACCAGATCCACACAGCGAGTGCCGTATCTCAAAGGAAGCCACATTTGTCCTCTTTTATAATTCATAGAGAGGAATTTTGATAAGAGCTTGTGTCTTGCTCAGAGGGAATATTTTAATTTGCACATTTCTGAACCTTTCCTTTTGAAATTCTCACAGGTGAACTGATTACAAAGTCTAATATGCACCAAAAAATCCATTAATAGGACAGCGGTAAAGCTTCAGTCTTCCTGTCGTGAGTTCTCTAAAGGAAGGGATCAAGGTCCTTGTTTAATTTTACTATTCAGGCAAACTTGTTTTTTTTGCATACGTATTACTATGTACTGTGATGGAATTGAAACAAAAAATTTACATTTTTTTTGTTTGTTTAAACAAACCTCTGTTGTGCTCGAGGGGAAATAGTTACCTTTAAATATCGGAGTCATTTTACAAGTAACCGTGTCCATGAACACATCTTTTCAAAATCTAATTGAAAACAGGCTCAAGAAGTCAACAGAAGTCAATTCCATACATATATATATACAGAGTGAGGTCAATAAGTATTTGATCACCCTGTGATTTTGCAAGTTCTCTTACTTAGAAATTATGGAGGGGACTACAATTTTCAGCATAGGTTTTTACATGTGGGGTTTTTAGGTCCGATAATAAACACCTTTTTCAGAATTTAACGGTAAGAAGTTACTTTTCATCCAATTTTTTTATATCAGCTATGCATTTAGTTAGTTTCTCAATTTAGTGTATTTCACCTGAAATATAGAAATATAAGAAATATGGTATCATCAGCATAACAGTGAATGCTAACACCATGTCTCCTGATAGATAAGATCAAACTCTCCCTATTTTTAATTGTCAAAAAAAATCGTGTTATTTGTGTGTTCTAAATTTTTGCCACAAATGTCACGCCATAGGATACAGTACAATTTTTGTCAACTACCCATATACTAGATTTTTTTTCTTCTTCCATGAATTTAATTCTTACAGGAAAAGCTTGAAAATGTTATAGATTGACACTAAATATCACAGCTTTGAAAGCACCACATTAAAATAAATATATAAATAATAATAAGCTGCAGAACAGGTGTGTCCAATATCGGTTCTGGAAAGCCTTTTAGAGTTTAGCTCTAACTTGCCTGGAAATTTTTAGTATGCCTAGTAATCCTTGATTAGCTGACTCCGGTATCTTTCCATGGGGTTGGATCTGACCTCTGCAGCTCTAAAACTCTCTAGATAAGGGGTGCCCAGTCCCATTCCTGGAGATCCTGCAAATCCCGTCCTGCAAAGTTCGGCTCCCACCCTGATCGAACATTTAATTAATCTTTTAAGTAGCATTTGATAATTACAGATATCTGGGTTGCAGTAGGCCTGGAACTGAAGTCTGCAAGTCTGTAGATCTCCAGGAACAGGATTGGATGCCCCTGGGCATTATGAATAATCTTAAACTTATTATCTCAGGGGTGACCAATCCTGCTCCTGGAGGGTCACTGTCCTGTAGAGTTTAATGCTAATCCCAATTAAACACATCTCAACCAGCTAATCAGTCTCTTGCTAAAAATTTTTGACACTTCCAGGCAGGTGTGCTGAAGCAAGGTGGCGTTAAATGCTGCAGGACACCGGCCTCACAGTTTGGACAACCTTGATCCATCTGATCTGTTTAGTAGAGTTGATTGTTGGGTGGCTAGTCAACCATCTTTACCCATCTCTGGTCTTTGGTGAGACTGAAATTTCAGAGTAATTGTGAAAATAGTGGCATTTTTTTGTATTGTTATTCTGCTGACCATTGTAATCCAGGTTTGCTCCCTGATTTCAGCAAATTTAGTTGATGGTAACATTGGTTATGCTCCACTGAGCATCACAGTTAAGCACCACGGAGATTCCCTCAGGCTCAAACACACATTTTTTTCCCTGTCCGTTTGTTATAAAACAGCCAGCTGGTTTAACAAATGTTCACCTAACCATCTTTGAACATATCTAAAATGCCTTTTTTGTCCAGAATAGTTCCTTGTTAATATTCAGTTCTTCTTCGTCTTTAAACCGCTTTTGTTTCATCTTGTAGGTGGCCCCAGACTTTTTCGAGTATTTCCGTGCACTCTACCCCATCTTGCGATCAGATCCGACTCTATGGTGCATTTCTGCCTGGAACGATAACGGACGGGATGGATTGGTAGATCCCGGAAAGGCTGACCTCCTTTACCGGACAGATTTCTTTCCAGGCCTCGGATGGATGCTTTTGAAGGAAGTCTGGGCAGAGCTGGAGCCCAAGTGGCCCAAGGCATTCTGGGATGACTGGATGCGGCACCCAGAGCAGCGGAAGGACCGCTCGTGCATTCGTCCTGAGATCTCCAGGACTATAACATTCGGCCGGAAAGGCGTCAGTTTGGGTCAATTTTTTGACCAGTATCTGCGCTACATAAAACTCAATACTGATTTCGTGCCTTTCACTAGTCTGGACTTGTCCTACTTGGTCAAGGAGAAGTACAATGAAATGTTTGAAAAGGAAGTATATAACGCCCCCTTGGTGAAAGTGGAGGAAGTGCAGCAGGGTGGAAGTCTCAAAGGCTCCGGGCCATTTCGTGTTCAGTACTCCAGCAGAGACAGCTTTAAAGTGCTGGCCCGCAACTTGGGAGTTATGGATGACTTGAAGTCAGGGGTTCCCCGTGCTGGTTACAGGGGCGTAGTCAGCTTTATTTCCCGAGGACGAAGAATTTATCTGGCTCCCCCTGAGGGCTGGATTAAATATGACACCAGCTGGAGCTGAGGAAGACGAGCTGAGGACCACAATAGACCAGAAAGAGAAAACTCACAACTATTATTACAAGTACAGGAGGAGAGTAACGCCCTCTCAAACCAAAGAAAACAGAGGCAGGGTGTGAAAGGTTAACGCTAAGATGTGAGTATAAAATAACTGCTGTTTTGTTATGGAGGAACACCCAGGAATGCTGGGAACAGCACAATAGTTGATGCATCGTATTTGCGCAGCAATCATGCAACAATCTTCCCTCAGAGAAAACAGAGCTACGCTGCAAACAGCTCCTATGCAGAATCGCTCATTCTGACATGGAGAAAAAGATCTGATTGTTTCTTTTTCCTTATTTGAACGTACTGACCTTTCTGTTGTTTTCACATCAATCCAAAAGACAAATAAGAGGTTTTATATTTTGTCCTACCACAGTGTCTTTTGAGTGAATCTCACGATAACGCTCAAAAGAAGAAATTATATTTGCATATATGCAGAAGATTGTGTATAATTGTTGTCTAATTTGATCGATGCATTCGTATAAAAGCGCAGACTCGTTCATTTGACTTTTATGTAGCACCGTTGAATCTATGAAGTTCAAGCTTGTTGCCAGAAACTATTCAAGGCTTGTGTAACTGACATACCAAAACTCTGGACAGCATCTCTTTTGTGCCATTTCTGTTGAAGTACTGTACTTGAACCTGTTTTTTTGTTTTAACTGCTCTTCCTGGACCGGGAGAGCTCACATTGCTTTTTAAAGATGTCGTAGGTTTGTTGCAAAACCAGTGGTTATAGAAAATCGCTTTATATGTTCTTACGGATGAAATGAATGGATTTCAGTAGGCCAGAGGAAACATTTTAAATAAATGTACTGTATCTAAATGTTTGGGAGAGAAATGATCTGATATTAATGCATATGCAGTATGAAGAAGTGTGAAACCACTGCCTGAAATGTTTATAACTTTAATACATTGAGAATAAAAAAGACTATTTTGATATTTGGCAATATATGCTGTTTTTTCTGTCTTTTTTTGTCCATTTTGGAATATTTTTCATTTGTTTAGGTCCTAAATGTTTGATTTTCTCTTTTAAATCCACTAATTTTGAGGTTTGTAAATGTGTTCTTTCTGTGTCATGTTGGTTGTTGAAGCTGAAATCTGATCTGGTGACTTCCTTCCAGGGATCATTTGTCCAAACCCCCAACATCAGCACTGATCCAGGCATCCAATTTGACACCTTTGACGTCTCTGTCGCTCCAGATTTCCTTTCTCACCCCTCTTGTGTCCTGTTTACTTCCTGTCTCATGGCTCTGTGGTTGACTTTACTATGTTCTTTCCTGTTCTTGTACAACCAACAGCACCTTTCGAAAAGCCATAGGATGTGTGTTGCTGATTAGATGAATTGGACATTCATTTTGTGTTTCTTTTAGCCACATTTCTGGGAAAGGGCTAAAACATCTCATTCCAGCACGATTGATTAATTGGTGGATCATATTGCCACATCAAATGAGGGAAAAGAATAGAAGCTGAAATGAAGTGGTTCAGAATGCATCTTTTTATGATTTGTTAGAGAGAGCTAAAAAACCTCCTTTTTCACCATGCTTTTTGCACTTCTACAGAAAACCAGTCCGAATAAGCAGCTGGTTTTAAAAACAACAGCAGCTCAGTCAGGTAGGATTTATGCGAACAAAACTAAGTTATTATACAGAAACAAAGCGGTCTATACTAGAAACTTCCGATGCAGCGATGAATTCAGTAGATAGATGCCCAACTCCAATGTGTGTTAATATAAGTAAACTGAATGCTATGAACTTTAGGAAAATATACAAGAAGTCTTTTGGCACTGAAAGGTAGTTGTAAAGACCTGTTCACACCAAGGGTGATAACTTTAAACATAACAATAGAGTTCTAAAAAATGGGTACAGAGAAGCATTAGAATTACTTTTTATTCCAACTGATGCACAGTAAAAACATTGGCACCCAATCAGAATCAATCTTGCTATAAGCTAATGAGCTTAATCATTTAAAGTGGCAGATTAGCGTGCAATGCTTAAAGGAACATAGGCTCATTTTCCAACATCCCTAGAGTAATACAGATGTGTTTTACCGTTTTTGAATCCATCCAGCCGATTGCCAGGTCTGGTGGTCCCAAAAATTAGCATAGCTTAGCATAAATCATTGAATCCGATTAGACCATTAGCGTTGCACTATAAAATGACTAAAGAGTTTCGATATTTTAAATTTTTTTTAAACCTATTTAAAACGCGACTCTTCTGTAGTTGCATCGTGTACTAAGACTGGCGGAAAATGTAAAGTGTTCATTTTCTAGGCTGATATGACTAGGAACTATACTCTCATTCCGGCGTAATATCATTGCGCCTGCTTCACTCATGGCACGGCGGCAAAATTCCTCGATTATTACGCCGGAATGAGAGTATAGTTAAAAGTGCTGTAAAAGCATTCATACCATCTCAGAGCAGCATTAAAGAGTCAAATGAAGCATTTTTGCGACACCTTTGCAGTGTAAATCACTTCTGAAGGTCATAGAGGTCCTTCATTTTCTGTGTTCCACTCTGTCGTGCACGGTTGGTTATGTCACGCGAACTGTTTTTTTTAGTGCACAGCATAATGTACAAACTGCAAAACTGGGGACAAGAGAAGTTAACTTTTGGATTTAGACTGTTTAGGTACCACCTAAAAAAAAATCTAACGAACATGTAAAACTGCTCATGTTTAAACAAAGTGTGTAAATTAAACAAACATATTTTATTTGGTTAAACAAGCATTATTTAGTTTAAACAAAGTTGTCATTTGTCTGGTAACTGAACACATTTCGTTGATGCCTACCTCACTGGTAACAAGCACTCAGCATATACTGCTAATACATTGAATAACTTTCAAACAATTTCACATCAATGCAATCAACTTTATGGTCCATTATAATCCATTGATGAAAAAGCAGCCTCCTTTAACAGAAAACCAAAATTATGCCTCCCAGTTATAAATAACCAAAAATTCAAAAACAAGCAAATTATTCATACTGGGAGGAAATTTTAACATAGAAAATAATGCATTTTTACGGTCAACAAGCAAAATCAAACTGAACCACTAAGTATTAGGAAATCCACTACTTTATAGGATAACACTGTTTAGGATATGAGCTGTTTATTCACTAACACAATTAACAGTCTATGTGACAAACGAACTCTCAGTTGCTACCAGTTGCTACAATGCCATGCATCCTCCAAAGAAACTGCGGTCTTTTGTGTTCTGTCGTCTTATCGTGTTTGTTCAACTAAGAAAGATACACAAAGAGAAAATTACACAAGTGCACAAATTCAGATAACATAAGAACTGTTTTGACTTATTTCCTCAAAACATTGACCCAAAAATGAGATTTCCATTTTTATTTGGTCTGTTGTGATATCTTTTTGTGTTCCTCAGAAAAAAGGCAGTTCTTAAAATCAACTCTAAAGACTGAACATTAACACTCACTATATGAAGAGATGTCAATCTCCTCTGGAAGTTCACTGATGTTCACCTCAAACCTGTCCTGAACATCGTTCAAAGTGCGGGCGTCAGTCTCATCCGACACAAAGGTGATAGCCAGACCTTTCGTTCCAAACCTGCCAGCCCTCGCAACCTGAAGGAATGTAAAAAGTTAAAGCTGCTCAGATTGATCCTTTCACATTCCATACATTTTTTTATATTAATCATTATCACATAACTTAAACCAACCCTGTGCAGGTATGTGTCTGAATCTTCAGGCATGTCGTAGTTGAAGGCGATGTTGACTCTTTCGATGTCCATACCTCGGCCAAACAGGTTTGTGGCCACCAGGATCCGTCTCTGGAAATCCTTGAACTGCTGATATCGAGCTAATCTGGGATAATAATAAGAGTCTCCAATGTGATATGAAAAAAAAATCATACACTCATAACTGTAACATTACAAGTTTTGTACCTTTCGTCTTGAGGCATTGCTCTATGAATGGCAATGGCAGGGAAATTCTGCTCCACCAGCAACTGAGCCAGAGCAATACAACGCTGCACAGACTTCACGAAGATCACCACCTGCAATACTTAACAGCTGTAACACTGAACCGGTCAGCTGTCTTCATCAAAATCAAACATCAAATCCCAATGACCATATGGAAACATTCTCCAACTGAATTCACTATTTCCCATAGCTTATGTCAATATTTTGGAATGCTTGGCAAAATCTTGTATGATATAGTAAACAAATGCTAACTTTTATTCAGAAAGGGTGCATTAGCTTGACTAAATTTGACAGTAAAGATTTTTACGATGTTACGAAATATTTCTATTTAAAAAAATCCTGTTCTTTTGAACTGCTCTTTGAACTCATGTGACACTGAAAACTCAGCTCTGCATCACAGGAATAAATTATATTTTCAAATATGTTTAATTAGAAATCAGCCATTTCAAATTGAAATAATAATTTACTGTATTACTGTATTTTGCTAAAAAAAAAATGCCGGCTTGGTGAAAAAAAGATCACTTCAGAAACATTTTAAAAAAAATCTTATGGACACTAAACTATATACAGGTGCATCTCAAATAATTGTAATATAATGACCAAGATCCTTTTTTTTGGTAACGTTTCAAAAATTTTTTACTTTCATATATTCTAGATTCATTACATGTAAAACATTTTATTTACAGTTTCATTAAATGACGATCCTTACAGTATAAATTCTGGGTATCATTTGTTCTATGAAACCACAATAATGTGGAAGTCTGCTGACTTGGCAATGGTCTAGAACAGGGTTCCTCAAATCTTACCCTGGAGGTCCGATCCACAGCAGAGTTTGGATCTAACCCTAATCAAACACACCTGAGCATGTTAATCAGTGTCTTAAGGATCATTAGAAAACACAG
>JAUCMT010000043.1:5458758-5481795 GCA_032357475.1 Enteromius thamalakanensis | reverse complement strand
ATATATGGGCAAAATTGTAATTTATGGGTGGGGGTGGAGGGGCAATAAACAACATTTCTCACAGACAATTTTTGAAGGGGAGACAAATAATACAGTCAAATTGTACTTATAAAGATATGTCAAAACTGTGGAAAACTTTGCTTCTATTATTATTGTAGCCAAAATGGTGGCCAAAAGGGGTCTCAAATTCAATAAATGTAGTGCATAAATTTTGTGACTGTGTGACACAGGACCTGATGTCAAGAGTGGGTGGCTAATTGTGACCGTTAAGTCGCCACAAATAAAACAATGCATAGGAAATAGCGTTGGTGTGTTAGTTGAGAGCGCACTATGCAACAAGCTATTGTAAACAAGTTAACATTAAATAGATGAGTAATGTTTTAATCGCTAACATAGCAGATCCGTGGAATAAATGATATCTGAAATCAGCATTTTTGATACAAATAATTTATTAACAAATCAGCATCAACTACATTAAAGAGAATCGCTTTATTTAAAGAAAATTAAATCCCCTACTTACTGGACTTTAACAACTACTAATGCACAGAGCCGCAGCCACTGACTTGTATGTGTGTAGCGTAAGTGAGATGAACTGGGAAAAGAGGCAGTGGGCCAAACCACTGTGAGGAAGAGAAGGGGGAACTCAATTATTTCAAGTATTTGCAATTGTATTTTCAACTTACAAAATTATTTTCGGTGTACATATTCATGTACAATAGACAGTGTGATTCTTTGATGGGTCATTGCAAGCTTCAGTACTCTAGTCTAGAAGAAAAAATACATGCAAGTATAAAAAACACCTTCTGTGCTGTTAATTGGGGCACACTACTTCCTCTAAGATCTCTCACACCCCACATAGTTATCCGGCAGTGTGTGGAAGAGATGCTGTGATAATTGTGTGCTAGGTGTAATTAATGCTGTGTAAGAGGATTTGCTTAAAGCTTGAAGGAGGAAGTGGGATAGGGGCTCTGCAAGGCAATGCTTCTCTAGCCACACCTGTGTGAAATAGACTGCTTACCAACTGTAAATGAATCTGTATGTGTTTACATGAGATTTTTGATGTGTCCAGGCATGTGGTGTTGGGGGGATGAGAAAGAGACAGGAACCAGCATCCCTAGAGGATCGAGACAAGCCATATGTGTGTGACAGTGAGTATCATGCGCAAATAAACAAAAGAACACTGAATAGATTTCTACATTCATTATTAAACTAAGTATAGGGAAAGGAAAAGTAGAACTAGCAAAAGAAGACCATATAGCCATATAAACATGCAGTTTTTCTGATAAGTATATATTTTATGTCATGTTTCATTGTGTCGAGTGATTTTTTTTTCATATACAGTATTAGTTTTAGTTCTATAAAAATGCATTAATCAAAAATTACTATTACTGCTAGTACTAATTATTATTATTATTATTATACAATATGATATACAATATATTAATTTAAAATTAATACATTTAGGTATTATCAATAATTTATTACAAATAATTTTTATTATTAAAATTTTTAATGAATTGAAATAGTAAAATTATTAATATTAGAATTAATATTATTAATAATAATAAACATATCAACATCAACATAAAACAACGATGTAATATCTATTACTATACAAATATAATATATTTGCAATTGCTAAAATTCAATTAATTGTATTTATTCTTATTATTTATTTTATTGTAAGATAATTCTCATTATTGATGGTCAATTAAATAATATTAATAATAATAACAATTATTAATTATTTAATAATTTAATCATTATAATTTTTTATCATTATTTTATATGACTAGATTAACTAAATTAAAAACTATACAACTCAACTCTTTCTTTCCCTGTGCGTTTCTTTGTGTTTAGTTTGTGGGAAGCGCTACAAGAACCGTCCAGGTTTGAGTTACCATTACACTCACACACACCTGGCAGACGAAGAGGGCGAGGAAGACTCCGAACGGCACACACTGCCCTTCCAGCGCAAGAACAACCACAAACGTGAGCCCAGCATCAGCCTCAGCCATGGATTACACACTCATACCACAACCCACAGAGTACCACTATTCTAACACAACTCACCCACTCTCATACCCCTTTTCCACTGACCCCGGTGCTGGTGCTGGAGCCGCTGTCCAATCTAGCCCTGTTCCACGCATTTCCAATAAATTAAAGGTGCTTCTGGCCTGGACCAAATTGACTCGGCCTCATAATCTTGCTGGTCTTAAACCAGGCACCGTTATCGCCAGGAACCAGGGGGGGCATTCTCTTAAAGTTTACAAAACTACTCATGACCGAACTAGATCGTTCAATCTAATCAACAGAGCTGACTGGAAGTGCGCAATGCAGCAGCTGACTGCCTGTTTTGTCCTTTTGTTCCTACTTTTGTTGTGCTGCACAGCTACTCCAGCCACTTTATTTTCCCCATCTGTCTGAAATAAAAAGATTTTATTTACAAATATGTGTGAATTGATTACTATGAATTCTATTCTTTTCATACTGAACAGTTTTCTTCTTGCTTTGTTCTTGTGGTGAATTAACATCATTAAGTATTTTGTCATCAACAACAACGCCTGGATCCATTTGCCGTTATATATTATATTCATCTGGTCCTGAAGACGCTAACACAGTAGAATCTGCGACTTGTCATCTTGTAATTATGGTAATTACCACAAGCTAAAGACTTCTTAACAAAGCTTGTGTTCACACTGCTCACAAAACCGATTTGGATTCGGTGGTCATTTCGCAAGTGATGAATTTGGATCCGTTGGTGGAGACACTGTTGTCAATATCCATATCTGCTATAGTTATGATATAATGAGCCAAGCGTGATGCCAAGAGACTTCCTTATAAAACGACGAAGAATAGCTGGAAAAACACGATGGAAAATTGAACTTTTTTTACTTCTGTTCGTGTCTTTCATTCATGCATATGCAGTGTCCAGAACTGTAATAATGTTACATGCACAGAATGGCAAATGATTTCAAAAATCCAGTGGACTGAGATGCTTTTTTAAATTTATTTGTGTGTGTTTTTTGCCTCTGTAAAATGGATTTAAATGCGATGTGCCAAAAATCTGTGTGGAAAAAAGACATGGTTATGCAGTAACAGTTATTTCATCATTTGGCTCTGAAGTAAAAATGTGGTACGATTCTGAGCGACGTCCCTGAGCACCAGCACCATTTTGGTGGAAAAGGGTATTAATCATCTCACACATGCATTACTATCAGGAGCCACACTGCAGTTTTTGTAATCAGTATTTTGTCATTTCCTGGTACACATGTCCTGACAACAAGATACATTTACCTTATTTATCATATACAGCCTTTCTTAAATGATTTATTTATTAATTTTTTACATCATTGGCAATTTTTAAGCATTAATTTACACAATTCTACATAAATAAGTGTACAGTGCCATTCAAAGTTTGGAGTCATTAAGAATTACACATTTCACATTTCATTAGATTTTTTTGTCTTGTTTACTCACCAAGGTGAAATTTATTTGATACGGTAAAAAGGCCTATTTTACTACACTTAAAAACAACTTTTCTATTTGAACATGTCTAACAGTAATTATTTCACGGTTAAGACATTTTAGACCAATCATATTAAAACATGAAAAATATTACATTGAAAATTCTATATTATAAAATAAACATAATTATGATAATATTTTATATTCACTAATGTTTAAAAGTCAGGGGAAGGTTTTTTATGTTTCTGAATTATGTCTCTTATGTTCCCAATGCTTCATTTATTTAATCAAAAAATATGTGAAATATGATTTCAATTTAAAATATATTATTTCAGTTTTAAGCATAAACATAACATTTTAAAATGTAATTTTTTACTGAATTTGCAGCGTCAGCGACCCTTCAGAAATCATTTTAATATGATGATTTGCTGCTGAATTTATTATTATCAATTTGAAAAAGTTTTGCTTCTTTTTTTTTTTTCAAGATTACAAATATTACATTTTTTTAAACTTTATTATTTTGTTTATTATTTCATTTATATTTCATTTTATTATTTATATTCTTTATTATTTTATTATTATCAGTCTCCTTGCTGAATAAAAGCATTTATTTCCTTAAAATAATATACACAAGAATAAAATGAAAAATATAAAAAATTATAGTGACCCCAAACTTTTAATTGGTAGTTTACATATAAAACATTATATATTCTTTAAAAATAAGTCAGTAATACAGTTTTGCTCATCTTCTTTAGTTTTTACAAAAAGACAAAAATACTGATTAGGAAAATGCTTTTTTGCGCTGCAGTGCAGAAGCCATGTATCAGTATCACAATCTTCCATTCCTTGTTTATAGCTTTGTTGTGTTCGGTCTATATCGTTTTTTTTTTCCTGACAAAGACAAGGTAACAGTGACCTCATTGCCGTGTCCTTGTGAAATCATGCCCATTTGCCTCCCAGAGTTATCTGGCTGAGTGCTTGGCTGAAATGGCCTGCCCATCGCTCTGTTTACCTCTTACCGCCACTGGCTTTTTGATTCCAAAGCTGGTTAGCGCAGAATATTAGTGGTTCAATTTTGCAGGATTTTCAGACAGAACGCAAACGTGAGCGTCTGCAGGATGGTACGTTTTCTCATTTCACACACACACACACACACACACACATTTTCCCCTATTCCAGCACCACAAGCAATATTATTAATAAGAGAGGTTTTAATGAAACCTAGGCCCATGCATTATTCATGCAATATTTAGACCAAAAGAGAAAGATGTAGATGTAGGCATGATAGCTAGAGCCGTCCAACCCAAAATGGAGAACTGGAGCCAGACCAAATCCGAAATTCCCTTCCTCTGGTTTTATTTGCTGTTCTAGCTCTCTCTGTTCTATCGGTTTGATGAATGACAGATTATTCAGCCAAGAGATGAGATTTCACCTCTCATTCTCGCTCTCCGTCTTTCTACTCCTTTCCCGTCCTTTTCTCTCTCTTTTCCCCATCACCCTTGTCTTTCTGCCTATGCTTTTCGCTCTATCTCCTTTTGATTTAAGATTCATCTATCAGTTCTCTGTATTTTTTCCCCCTCTTTATTTATTTCCACTGCAGAAGTGAGGCTGCTTGGCTGAGATGAGCGACTGCATTAAAATTCATGCCTGCTCATATTCTTTTTCATATAGTGTTGTGCTGCTGCTGGTGGGACGGAGGGGGTTTTTGGGGGCTGTCCAGCAGGGTCTGGGGGGAGGGGTGCTGTCTGGTGTCAATGAGAAGGGAAAAGGGTAGAGGGCTGGATGGCGGGGGGATCGCTGTTTGCATTTGAGGTCGACCCTCTAGATGTGCACCTGAAAATTGGATTTGGGAGTTCTAGTTAAAATCCTCCCCCACATGCTCACACACACACACACATACACGCACACACACTCTCTGCACCCACACTCTTTAAAAACGTCAGGATTTTGCAAAGATTGAACCCTAATATTCAGAATTTGAAAGTAAAATCAGTGGCATACTCTGTCCTAAATACTGTGGTATAAAAGATAAGCGCACTGCAGTGTGAGATAATAGTATAAATTGTTGTGTTCTTTTATATTTTGATAATTAACATTCCCTTTAGCTGAGAAGTTCTTAACTTTTAATTAATTTTCTCCCTTCCAGTGTAATTGTGTTACAGAATACAATGCCTCGCATTGTTTTACATGAAACCAGACATTATGATTAGCTCTTAACTCTCGCAGTTTATATTATTTTGGGCAGTATGGAATGTTAAAGTACAGAAATAACATCGTCTTTTACAGACGAAAAGAGAAGTAATGAGTTTTGAGAAATGCTGTTGCACACGGCGACAGTCAGAATGAACCCTGAACATTACGAAACAACTCACCTAATGTTTATACAGCGACAGCAACGGAAGGATCGCCCAGCAGATAGTTAAAAATTCAACAACATCATTTATTTATGTCCTAGTGCATCCTGGGAAGCTAAAAGCAGGATCGCACTGGACATGTCAACATTACAGTTGTTTTGTACATTTAGAAGAGATAACTGTAATATTAATTCTATAGCGTCTCTGGTTCTGTTTACTATAAAATCACAGTAAGTAATATCGTGTAAAATTAATATGAAAGTACAGCAAATATTAGCCAAGATTATACTGACACAGCACATATCGTTAGTGTGTTTCATCAACTACATTTATGTTATATAAGTATTAATTAAATTGATTTATATTTTAAAATAGCCTTTTATATTTTTTATTTTAAGTTATTTTTAAATGTATTTTTTCTTTTCTTTTTATAATTATTTAAATTTTTCTATTTTAGTTTACTTTTAGTTTTTACTTATTTATTGAATGTTCCAGTTTCATTTAATGTTTAATAATTATTTTATTTAACAAAAATATATATTTTTAGTAGAAGTAGTAGCTAGAATTGTGAGATCAAAAGATTAGGCACTTTTATTCAAGAATTTCCATCACCATTATTAAACAAAACACATCATTTGAGATGTTGTGAAAATGTTTATAAGTAAATTAAATGAGTTTATTAAAGTAAAGTAGTGAGAGTGTACATTGCGAGGTTTCAGAGGTTTATTAAGACTCGCGGTCAGCAGTAGGACAGTTGGAAGGGTAGCAGGGGTTTTTTTGTATGGTGGGGGTTGATGTTTTTCATTGCGATGAAGGTCAGATTTCATCTGTCTTTCTGTTTGTTTGTTTGCTTTCTGCATTCATTCCTAATTTTTTTTTCCCCTCTCTTCCCCACTCCCTGCTTTTATTTTTCTCCTCTACATGTAACTCATACACAAGCACCTGAGTAATCACATACTCTTTTTTTATGAACAATTGCGGTGATTATGGCTGGTAAGCAAACTGCTCTGAAAGCTCGGAATGACTCCCTTCTTCAGATGAATTCCCTCATGCTGTTTGTACGAGAGGAATCGTGATTGTGAGGCTGAATCACAGCACAAATAATAATGGCATATCAGCACACCTGGGAACGAGAGGAGGCTGAACTTATCAACAGTAGCACAACAGTCAATTGCAATAAACCAATGGCAAAAATCATGCTATCCTGGTTAAAACAATAATGAATAGCATTATGCCTCAAAAAGCCTTTAAACAATACTAGATAATAAATCACATTTGAATATTGTGTTTTGTAAAAAGCCTGTATATATGGGTTCAGATTGTAAAGAGTACGTGGGTACATTTGTCCTATATTGATGTGTGTACTGGCATACATTTTTAACATATATGTATTTATATTAATTTAAATGATTTAATATATAAATATGTTTAATATATAAACTAGTGCTGAACAACAATTAATCACGTCCAATATATACACATTTTTGTGAATATAATAGATGTGTATTTATTATAGGCTATATATAATTTTAAAGGCACACACATACATTTAGAAAATATATGTATTTACATGCATTGTTTATATTAATATAATTTATTTTATAGATATATAGATATGGCTATTTACATGTATATAATTTATTTTATATTTTATAAATATATTTTCACATGTATTTATATGTACATATTCATATAATTTATTTCAGATATAAATGCATTTTTACATGTATTTATATGTGAATATTTATATTTATATTATTTATAAATTTATATTTTATGTATTTACATGTATATATTTATATTGATATAAGTTATTTTATATATAAATATATTTCAAATATAAACATTTTTTTTAAATATACATGCATGTGAGTGCATTTATATATGCATAATAAATATACAGTACACACATTTTTATATTAAAGATACAATGGAGTATAAAACATATTATTTTATGTTTAGGGTACTATATATATGCTGTATATATAATATATAAAATATCCTCAATAATAATACGTTAGAATTTCATATATTTATTTGGCCTTTGGTTAACATTTTTTAGAACATTAGCAGAAAGGAGAAAAGGAAGCAGAAAGGAAAGAAGAACATTGATCCATTTTGAAAAAATTAGACAAAAATGTTTTAAATATTCAAAAAGAGCATGCATTCAGAAAACAGCAATTATGCACATTGAAGAGCAAACATAAGGAGTTTAATGCGTAATAATCTTTAAACTGGAACAAGCAATTATTATAATGTATAAAAAATGCCTATGTAGTTGCTTGTGAAAACCTTTAATGCTTTATTATGTGCATTATTATACATTATGAATACTTTGGTAAGGTATTACATACAAATGACTCAAGAACAGTCTAATTATACAGTAGACTCAAAAGTATACTTGTCTTTGTGAGTTTACCTGTCTGCACTCCACGCTCCGCTAGGCCTCGGCTGTACCTGCCACAGCTGCACTTCTGTCTACTCCGCAACAAAGCAGGAAGAGCACTGGCCGTTGCCTAGCAATGGTGTTGCCATGGAGACTGGCCAGCCAGACTCCCGCTATAAAGAATAGGTTGTTATATGTACATCGAGAGCAGGGAGGGAGGAAAAGGGAGAGAGAGGCAGTGGAGTTTGGAGTTTCTCTAGGTTTGAGTACGGAGGGGAGGGAGGTTCATTAAATCGGAGAGTGAGAGAGAGAGATGGAAAGAAAGAGAAAGAGAGAGACTGAATTCTCTTTATGATTTGGCATATATATGAGGGCAGACAGTAGTGTTGAGTTATACTGCGTTCTGCCTCATTTGCTATTCTGTATTAAGAAGAGGGCCGAGGGCTGTTTGGCTAGACTGCCTCCTTAGGATAATTTAGACTCTCACCATGCCATCCTTTCTCTCATTTTTTTGCTCTTTCTTTTCTTCACTTTCTTTCTCACATGCACACGTAAACATGCTCAGATAAAAAAAAAAAGTTTAGTACCAGAAACTGTAAAAAAAAAACCTGCCCTATACGTCACGTGTACTGATGGACTCCCTTATGCTCTAACATGGTGTTCGTTATGAACAAACTGTGACTAGCACAGAAGTCCGACAACAGAACACCACTCGGGTTCGCATCAGGGGGGCCGTTTCTCCCAATCACATCCCTCCAGGTGTAACCAGCATCGCCCACGTGAGCGTTGAAGTCCCCCAGTAGTTCCCAGGTTGGAGCGCTTTCCAGCACCCCTCTCACAAACCCCAAGAAGGCTGCGTACTCTGCACTAAAATTCTGCCCAAACAGTGAGAGACCTAACACCGACCTCTCATTCACCGGGGTGAACTTAAACACATGACGGCTAAGCTAGCTTCACGTCTCTTCTTTGGGCTGGGCCTCGTAGGGTAAGACCCGGCCACCAGGCACTCGCATTCGAGCTCCAACCCCAGTCCTGGCTCCAGGGTGGGGCCCTGCTGCACCATACCAGGTGACAACAAAATCTTATCTGTGATCCTTTCCAAAAGCGTTTTTTTGGACCACTCTTTGTCTGGCCTGTCACTTAGGACCTGTTTGCCTTTGGAGACCCTACCAGGGGCAAATAGCCCCCAACAACATAGCTTCTAGGATCATTCAGGCACTCAAACCCCTCCACCACTGGAAGGTGGTGATCCCAGGAGAGGATTACATTATATATATTATATTATATATATAAAAAAAAAGTATTCCCTAAAATATTTTTGCATAATCGTTTTTTACTTTAGTCCAAAATGTTATTTAACATCAGCTAAATACATTCATTTACACCAACAAAACTAATTTTATGTCATCCGATTGTAATAATCTCAAAATAGCCAAATATCAACAAATTAATTGTCCTGGCCAAGTTTATG
Organism: Enteromius thamalakanensis; assembly: GCA_032357475.1. Classification (NCBI taxonomy): domain Eukaryota; kingdom Metazoa; phylum Chordata; class Actinopteri; order Cypriniformes; family Cyprinidae; genus Enteromius; species Enteromius thamalakanensis. The sequence continues at coordinate 5,472,116 of JAUCMT010000043.1, read as the reverse complement.
ATTGGTACTTGCCTGGTTGTATTCTTAATCCAATTATACAAAATGCTGTTTGTTTATGTGTACGTATACATGTGTATGTGTGTGTCTATGGTAGTATGATGAAGGGGGTTATTAAAAGCAGAAGTTCGCCCATTTGTCATGGTCAAGAAGTGGGGTGCAGCATGCAGGCAACCTCAAAAACTGATTAGGCAAAGATGTAGCAGTAATAAAGCCGAGCTCAGGAGGGGGTTTGTATGTGGAATGTCATTTGTTTGTGTAAAATCCATCCACACTGCAGCAAAACTTAATGAGGTGGCTCTTATGTCCTATTTTAAAGCTAGTTTGGTTCAGGAGATGCTATTGTGCGAGGTTTACCGCAGTATAAGACACATGATAAAGGATTATTTTGGGGAAATATGACCATTGTCACAGTGTCATTTCAACAGAAAATAATTTAGCATATGATTTAGGAGCAGAATCACACAAGTAGCAGTGAGATATGACTGTGTTTCAACACGGCTGTGATGTGGCCGTAGGTAATCATGATCATATTGCATGGCTATGAGTGTGATATTGCAATGGAAATTTTTCAGGGGGACCTCAAAAAGTGACGAACCCATCTGGGACCTAATTATTTGTTCCGTTGCTTTTGGTCAGATTAGAGATTTTGTCGCTGAACTAAAAGGTGAGTTTTTTCTTGTTTATTTTAACAAACTTTTCATACAGTCTTTTGGATATTATTAGACTAATCTGCCAAATTACACACCTAACTGTGAAACATTATTTTAATGCTATGATAGTTAGAGTTACTCTCAGACGGGTTCGTCACTTTTTGAGGTCCCCCTGATACATTTCCGTTGTGGTCCGTGCTGTTTGCAGCGCCTGTGTTGTGAAACTGATGGAGATGTTTGCATGTGTTTTCTGAAGTTTTCAGCGCGTTGAGCTCTTCAGGCCACTGTAAAATGTCCCTAATAAAATCTCACTGTATTATGTATAGTATTGCGAGAGAGAGATTATACAGCATTCATTCTTCAGCTTAAAGGTGCTCTATGCGACGTTGCAGGGTTTTAGCTCAATTTCATTTTTATCTCATAGTGTTTGTTTCGGTATTTCAGCCTCTGTGTTGTCTTTCGAGACTGGGTTTTTTCACAGTGTATTCAGAGGGCAGACAGCAAGACGATCGAGGGGTGATGCATACGGTTTGAGATAAAAATGAAATCGAGCTAAAATCCTGCAACATCACATAGAGCACCTTTAAGATCTGTTTCTATCCATTCAACAATCTATAGATTGAACCAAGCCCATCTTACTTTTTTTAACTCTTAAAAAGGCATTAAGAAAAGATCTATCGCTACTTCTGTATAACTGCAACTTTGAACATGGCCAAATAGCCACAGAGTCATAAAGTACAAGGCAAATTGTAGTCAAATTAATGTGTGTAAATACAAAGTACAATTGCATCATCTAGATCTTCAACAACTTAAGTCGGACTAAAACTTTTTAATGGCATGTAAAAAGGCAAATACGTTTATTTAGCTTGACTTTAAGGCTACTGTTGGATGTAATCCTGCCTTTCTTAAATCTGGCTACTAGTTAACTCCATAGTTAATTTAAATACACCGAGTAATTTCAACATTCAGCCACCAAACCTGATTGCAAGTGTTGTTCATCCAATCAAGTCCCACCCCACATTTTTATTCTGCTTCATTCTGAAATATTCTGAATGCTGATTTTCATGTTGACCTTAAACACTCATAACCCACTTCACTAATACTGCAACACTGTTAAACATTTAGCAGTGTGAGGTTCAGAAGGCCAGATTGTTTAATTAAACGTACAGAGAACGTCCTCTATCTGATCTGAACTGATAGACTTTTATGTTTTAGGATCTGGGCTACTAAACAAGCTAAAAAAGTGTTGCGTATAATAGCAAACAGTGATGGCTATGGAAAATTACTGGGTTCAAATCTAACTATTAGTCCCTTGACAGCAGCGCTAAACTCCACCTCCAACCGTGTCTGACACAGTATGCACATTTGCACTTACCTTCGAGACGTTTAGGCAAATCTATCTTTACTGTCTGCCAATATATCCTCCACTTGATGCTGAGCTGGTCTAAAGCTCATTTTCCTATATTGTCTTCAACCTAATGTTGACCTCAAATCAGTGGATTACATTAGGCAACATCTCGCCAGTATTCATGTGCTGTAAAAGCTCTTTTTGTTAGAATCTATGTGTGTTTTGCTCATGAATATTTAGTAAAGCCACGCCCCTCATTCAGGCTATTTAAAAGGAGCTCAAAGTTGTATTCTTGGTTTGTTTTTGAGTATCTTTGTTTGCGAAAGGACATCTAACGGTTCTTCAGGAGCGTCTCTATCTGCACCCGCGCATGTTTCCTCTCTCATCTAAGTTTCTTCATCATCTCATCCCTCTCGCTCCGGTCTTCCGCAGCTTAATCCTCCCTTTCTCTCTCTTCTCTTGTCCCTCACACCCGCGCATTCTTTCTGCACCACTTCAGTTTTATTGCCTTGATTTTAACTTAGCGACACACAGTTTGACTTTTTTCTTTGGGGCAGATGAAGAACCATTCTAGTCAGCTGGATTGATGAAGAGCTGTTTCATCATTGGTTGATTCCACCTAATTTATGCCACCAAATATTAAGTCTTTTGTTTCATTTTATTCCTGCCGTTTGCTTTGTTAAAGAGTAATTAACTGCAGCCCTGGAGCGCCAGTTTGTGGTGAATCTAACGTAGTTTTTAGCAGCTGGCTTGCTTTGTTTTGCCACCACTTTGGTTTTGTGGCCCTTGAGAGTCTGGCAGTTGACAACTGAATCAGACAAGTGCTTCTCTTAATTAAAGGTTATTTGAGGACAGATCCCTAGGCTGGAATTACAGTCGAGCAGGAACTAAAGCAATTTGTCTTGATAAGTGGATACTGAGAGTGAAATAATATTCAAACTTGAAGGATTTTTGGTCTCTAATCACTTTGCATTTTACGGCTCTGAAGTTATTTGAAGATACACTAGATCCTTCCCTTAAAGACATCCTCTTATCATGTTTAAAATACATTGGGTGGACTCTTTATGACTTCAGCAAAGGTTGTTAAAGGACCTATTTAAATTTACAGTGCAATGAGCCTGATGGATGGTGCATTATCTGCTGGCTGAACGGACGCGTGACTGTGTTTGCCAAATGCCGACGCAGCGCTGCCAGCTGAGGCGGGGATTAAGGACTTAACATCTCTTTCGCTGTGCCTCTATTAGTTAATAGTCTGTGATTATCAAACGGGCAGCAGAGAGGGGCATTTAGCGTTATGATGTCTCAGGGAGGCCGTAAATGGTCCTGCTCTTTCAGGGTTGTATGAGGTGGTCTTGTGAAGGGAAGGAGCTGTTGACATGGTAGAAGTAGGAGAGGCGTAATTACATCTTGCATGAACTTTCTGCATACGGGACGGATCTCTTTACTCAGGGTGGCACTGAACATCATGACCTGCTTCTCATGAGGGGTCATACGAAAGATCTCCTGGACATCACGTCGCATGTCTGCAGTAGACAGTAAAAGAAAGATGGATTTATATTATTAAAATCTAATAATTATCGGATCTGTGTTTAGAACAGCATGCTACTACTGTTTCTTAAAGGAACACACCCCCTTTTTTTAATATAAGCTCATTTTCCAACTCCCTTTAAGTAAAACAGGTTTTAATTTTAGAGTTATACAGTTTTTTTCATCAATTCAGCTGATCTCCCGGTCTAGCCGTAGCACTTTTAGCTGTAGCTTAGCAGAGATAATTGAATCTGATTAGACCGTAGGCATTTTTTGCTCAAGATGTTTCTATATTTTTCCTATATTTAAAACTTGTCACTTCTATAGTTTTTTTGTGTACTAAGACTGAAAATGTGCAGTTTTCTAGGCTGATTTGAAGTGGAAACTATATTAGAAAATCGCAACTTTTCAATGATCTATGCTAAGCTACAGCTAAAAGTGCTAACGCCAGACCCAGAGATCAGCTGAATGGATTCAAACTCAACTTTTTAACTCTAGAGGGGTTGGAAAATTAGCCTATTCACAAAGTGGCGTGTTCCTTAAGTACAGTACATAGTGTCTGAAAAATTTTAGAAAAACTGAATTAAAATGCATTATTAAGTATTATTTTTGTTTCATAAAACAAATATCATAGAACACAAGTGGAACAGTAGATTACAGCCTATTGTTTCTCCTACTGCTTTTAAAGAGGAATGTGTGTTTATGTAATGCACACGATTCAGTATGATTTATTTCTGAACACAACCTCAAAAAGTCTGCTCACCAAGCTGCTCCAGCATCTTGTCGCATTCATCCAGGATGAAGTGCTTGATGTGACGCAGGTTGAGACTCTTGTTGCGAGACAGAGCTAGAATACGTCCAGGAGTTCCCACCACCACATGAGGGCTCTCTCTCTTCAGAACCTCTTCATCCTTCTTTATAGATAAACCACCAAAGAACACTGCCACCTGGGGGAGAGAAACAGTGAAACCAAATGAAGGTGAGAAAGGTTTGTGCACAGCAGTGTTACAAAGTAACAGCTTGTTTGATTTGAAAGGATCATGACATTCTTTTAAATTCAACTTCTGGATTTTTAATGACATAGCAAACAAGAAGTGTATCAAAGTGTAACTTAAAGTGTAGGTTTTATTATTATTTGTCCGTTATCAGTATGGATTACCCATAAATGTGGAGTTTTTCAAGAAATACTAGAAGATATTTTTGTATTACAATGTTTTTTTTAATGCCTCTTAAAGGGGTCATACGGTGCCACATGCACTTTTACAAGCTGTTTGGACTGAAATGTGTGTTGGGAGTGTGTGTACACAACCACCCTACAATGATAAAGAGCCACCAGTAGTTTTCTTTTAATTTAAAAAATAAGTTGCCCCTTCTGAAATCAAGCCACTCTTGATTTCACACCGACAGAGGCCCCTCCCACAATAGTTGATTGTCAGCAGCGTGTCACACAGACTGAACTGGTGTCTTACCTCAGACCTGCCCTGAGTGAGCCGTCATCATACCGAGATGCAGAGACAAGCAAGACTCCTAAGCCATTGAGTGTTTTGGTGTTGAGTGTATTAATAAACATAGCAGTATTGATTAACCTCCGACATCTGAGTGACTGAAGACGCAGAGGATTTACGTTACTTTTGGTTCTGAAGGGAAACGCGCCCTTGATGAACCGGAATGTGATTATGTTCGCACGAATCATTCATGATCCAGCCTCACCTACAGAAGCAGTGAGTATAATGTCTGAATCTTTGCAAATCGCCTTTCCTAATAATGTGGTAATTAGCAAGTTTCACTATGAATACGGCTAAAAAAAGATCTTCCTAGAGGACCTCAAAAAAGAGGGGCGGAGTCAGCAGAACTCATGAAGATTTAAAGGGGAAGTACACAGAACAGAGTGATTTCAAAAGAGCTGTTTTTGACAGGGTCAAATTAGCATTTTTTAAACTATCTTTAAAAAACTTATATATATATATATATATTAGAAACTTTCAGTTAGGACCCTAAAGAATCATATTAGCTTATGAAAAAAATGGCTTTGTATGACTTTAAAATGTATTTTATTATATATTTTACTTACAATCTTTTATTTTACAGACCCTAGTGAAAGAACAATTTAATTTAACCATAAAATGCCAAATATCAATATATTATCAACAGAATAGATTATAGATCATCTAAATGTATTTTTATTTTCAAATCTTTCTTCCTGATGCAAAGCTGAATTTTAAGCATCATTACTCCAGTCTTCAGTGTCACAATGACCTCAACATTTTTTAACAGTTTTTTCTTCAAAAGCAGTTCTTACCAACAAAATTACACTTACAAAATTAGTATTAACTAATGAAATTCCTCTGTTATGTGACTGAATTTCATTGTAAATCTTTTACAGCAAAACATATGAAACGTAGGAACTGAAGCTTTCCTATAATTGTACATTTGTCTTCTTACCTTGACACTGGGCATGTATTTGGAGAAGCGCTCGTACTCTTTGCTGATCTGGAAGGCCAGCTCTCGAGTGTGACACATCACCAACACTGATATCTGGGTGAAAACAATCACTGGTCAACCCCAAAGATTGAAGGATGGCACATAAAGCACATTCAGAGACCATATTTAATTTATGTCTAAATTCTTTGCTTTCAAAGCCTTTAATAAGTTGACCATTACCTGCCCAGTCACTGGCTCCAGCTGCTGAAGAGTGGCCAAAACAAAGACAGCTGTCTTCCCCATTCCAGACTTGGCCTGACATAATACATCCATACCCAGGATCGCCTGAGGAATGCATTCATGCTGAACTAGATGAGAAAAAAAACCCACATACACAAATATGTTTAAATATAATATGTCAAACTGATATTCTAAAAGCAAATACCCTTATATGAGCACATGTTTTATCGCTCACCTTCAGATGGATGTTCAAAGCCGCAGTCCACTATAGCTCTCAGTAGTTCTGGTTTGAGAAGGAAATCCCTGAATCCTGACGAGTGGATGGACACATATGACCCTTTGACAGCTTCTTTCCTCATGGATAAACCGCCATCGTTGTGTCCAAGGCCTGTGTCACCGATACCACCTGCATCAACCTCATCCTCTTCATAGTCCAACAGCTCGTTCTCAACGTCGTTCTCCGTCATCCTGTGGAGAATTTGGGAAAAGACAAGATATAAATACATAAGTAATCAAACTACAATAACTATAGTTACTGACAGTCCCTCTTCCTGTAAATCATTATGCAATCTGGTCAACAATATCTCATATTTACTATCATCCGCTATATTTTAAATGTGTGTGTGTGTATAAAGAGTTTTAGTTTAGATAACAGATAGCTGCAAAAAAAACAAAAAATGTGTTTTTATTATGTTAGCATTTTTTAAAATTGTGTATTATTTTGTTATTTAACAGTTTTAATGATATTTTTAACCTAGTCAAAACAACCCAAATACACAATGAAAGAACATGATTTTTCAGAATTGTTAAAAATTACTGTTTTTTTCAAATGAGCCTGGACCACAAAACTAGTCATGAAGGTCAATTTTTTGAAATTGCAGTTTGTACATCATCCGAAAGCGGAATAAATAAGCTCCTCATTGATACATGGTTTGTTAGGATAGGACAATATTTGCTCGAGAAACATCTGGAATCTGAAAATATTAAAGGAGAATATATACACTTAAGTTACTTTATTCAATGTGATAACACGATTAACATTTTACCAGAATGCACCACACACACACTATATATCAGATATAATAAAAATACTATAATTTGTACATGCATATTATTTGAAACTTATTCCTAACAGTACATCATTACATTAAAATTAATATTGCGCTACACACTTGATAACAGAACACACTTACACTGTATAAAACTTAACATTAATTTAAAGCTTTTGTTTATTCATAATCAATGTAGTCAAGGGGACACGTTAAAATAGCAAACTAAGTTAGACTAAATATATTAGCTGTAGCTTATCCATTTAACGTTAGCCCAAGAGACACGGCGGGCCATAGACTGACTATAGCACAACATTCTCGTGTTTTTTCTCACGGACTATTAACGCCTGTTATCAGTTCCCTTGTTTATTTATATTTTTAATAGCACTAAATAATCGCATTTACCTCGAAAAACTGTATGAAGCAGTTGAATTTCACTGCACCTGCTAGAAAGGCTTGCGACGGCGTCATCAATCCGCGACGAATCGAGTGTTTCGATGAAGGACCCAACATGTGCAACTGCGAGAAATGCCTTGAGAAGAGACCTTTCAGATTATAGACACGAAATCTTCTTTTTGTTATTGAAACTAGCGTAGATATTGCTGGTTTAAGACCGTTGTGTTTGAGCTTTAATAAGTGAGTTCTGTTTATGTGGATACACGTGTATTTACTTAACGTTAGTCATCTTGTTTTGAAGGCAGTGACTGTAGTGTGTAAATCTCTGTATTCTTTTCCAGAAATGTCATGTTTTAGAGGTGATCTCAACTTTTGCCCGGAATGTGGGAATATTCTTCCTGTGCCTGGCAGGGAAAATACTATTACCTGCCCACGGTGCGCTTTTAAAATCCCTGTTCGAGGTGAGAGACGTTATTTTTGTTTAATATTTTGTATATGACACTACACCCAGCACCAGTAATAAAGATTATATTGTAATTAGCTGTTGGATTCTCTCACAGATTTCACAAGTCAAGTTATTAAGTCTTCAGTGGTGTTTAATCCTCTGGATCAGAGCTCCAGTGTTGTTGAGAGCGAAGAGGATGCTGAATTGAAGGGGCCAGTGGTAAGTTATTTCAAAATACAGATTTCTTTTTAATTTATTCTTAAATATTATTGGTTCTGTTTGGAATATCACCCAACAGACGCTTCACCTGTTTCTCATCTTCCTCAAACTTTTCATTAGATTGACAGGAAATGTTCCCGCTGTAATAAAGAAGGAATGGTTTATCACACAAGACAGATGAGATCTGCAGATGAAGGACAGACAGTCTTCTTCACATGCATACACTGCAGGTAACGTACACTGTATGCTCTTAAACACAGCCGTATTTTGACAATTTATACTCATTCCAGTGGTTTGTTCTGAATGCTGTTTGGACATTGTATTTAGAGATCATAACATCATTGTCTAAATCATCTAAATGTGCACTGATGGCCGATATTTATTATTTCACTTCCCTGATACAGGTTTCAAGAAAAGGAAGATTCGTGAGAAAATTGCTGCTGCTGTTGGCATTTACATTTATTGGTTATCAGAATTTAAATAGAAATGTGAAATATTAAAACAAATGCTTTGTACATGTTTTCAAAATAAAATAAAACAAAAGATTGTGTGTGAAATCCTTTTCTGCAGGGCTGGTTTAGAATTGCTATAGTTTACGTTAATTATACATAATAAAACATGGTTTTAAAACACCATATATTAATACATATTTATGTATAAAAAGTTTCCAAAGGAGTAGAATTTACCGAAAAGCTCCTCCCCACGCACGGCACGTTAGCCAATCAAACTGGCCGTTTCGGTGGTCACGTGATCGATCAACATGGCTTCTTACTATGGGTACTGAATGCATACATGAATGCCCGTGCAGGAATAAAATGATTAGCTTCCTTTAATGTACTCTTTTGCGCTCCCTGACGCATGTGAAACAAGGTAAGCCTACTGACTGTATATCAAATATATTTTAAAGCTAGAGACACTTCCACTAAACATTTTCTGTCATTATTAAATGCACGCAACAATAATCTCAGTGATAACGTTACATTTTTAATATCGTCTAACTGTATTCGTTGCTGTTAGCTTGTGATTGTATTGAATTTTTTCATATAATTTATAGTCACCGCATGTACTTTAACGGCTAAATTACAGATTACTATGTTCAAAAATGTACAGTTAATATGGCAGTGGACATTTATTATATTTGAACAGTATGGCGCTGTTTTAATCACTCACCATGGATTTTCATTACCGTAGTAAGTCATAATGCAAGTCATCCTTTCCCTCTTCATTCTCCTGTGTAAACAGATGAAGCTTCGAGTCCAGCTGCAGTGCAAGAACTTGCATGAGTATCTAAAAGAATTGAGTCCAGAGATCCTCGACAGGCTTTACAATCACCCAGCAACATGCCTAGCAGTCTACAGGTCCATCTAGTATTAGTCTTTAAATATACACGTATGAATTAATCTGATTAGATCATAAAAGTAGCATTTATTAAATTGAGGAAGAAGAAGAATGCACAACATACTTTTCAAACTTTTAATGCTGATTGACTCACTTTTCCAACAGGGAACTTCCATCGCTGGCAAAAAATTATGTGATGCGGATGCTGTTCTTGGACCATCCACTTCCACAAGCTGCAGTCGCGCTGTGGGTTAAAAAAGACAGTCAAAAGTAAGTGCAATAGATAGCTCCTTAATATAATACATATTGTGGTAAAATTTTATATTAAAGTGTCCTTGTGACACATGTTACATATACTATAATAATGATAATAAATTATGCATAATTAAGTGCAAGTAACCTACAATTACTCTAAAATTACTAGTGCTGTTAAACAATTAATCGTATCCAAATAAAAGTTGTTGTTTATAATAATATAGTGTATACTTATTATGCATATATATAAGCAAACACATGGATGTATATTTTTAAGAAAAATATGTTATAAAAAATATAAATATAAAAATGTATTTACGTGTAAATATTTTCAAAATATATACTGTATGTGTGTGTATTTATGCATAATAAATACACAGTACACACACATATTATATAAACAACAACTTTTATTTTAGATGTGAAGTGATTAACAAGAACACCTGAAAATAAAGTGTAAACCAAATCAGCATATTAAAAGGATTATTTAATACTGGAGTAATGGCTGGTAAAACTCAGCAATGCAATCATAGTAATAAATTATAGAATAAATAAAAACATAACGCAGTTATTAATATTTTGCACTATTACTATAAATAGACCTTTGGTGAGACTTCTTACTAAATCATCTTACCCACCCCTAATTTTTGAATGGCACTGGTCATGCATCAATTTCTTTGTTCTTTTGTGCTTTTCTTAGAGACCATGATCAGTGTGTGTCAGTGTTAACTGGGCTGCGGCTCTGGCACAGTCAGCACCTTCAAGGTGGACTCCAAGGCTTTGTGCTCAACCCAGTGTTTAAAGACAACCTCAGAATAGCACTTCTAGGCGGGTGAGGAACACCGTTTAAATTCAGAACCATATTTAATATTGTAGAAACAGATTTACTAGACTAATGTTCACTTTGTCAGTGGTAAACCGTGGGCAGATGAAGGCAGTAACCTGGGTCCCGATCGTCACGCAAGGGATGTGGATAGTCTCGACCGCTATGCCATGGAGCGTTGGGAGGTCATCCTTCACTTCATGGTGGGCTCTCCCAGCGCAGCCGTCAGCCAGGATCTGGCCCAGCTCCTCACCCAAGCCGGACTCATGAAGAGGTAGAAGTCACCATCACTCCACTGATGCACCAACTAAAGTAGGTCAGACATGAAGGGTAGACAAAAAATGATCTTGATCTCTTTTTTTCCTCTCAGCGAGGCTGGCGATGCTCCTTGTATCACATCAGCAGGGTTTCAGTTCCTGCTGCTGGACACAGCGTCTCAGCTGTGGTACTTCACCCTGCAATACCTCAAAACAGCACAGGTCAGTACAGGACTATTAAGATGTCTTCAATACTGTTTGAGTTGCAGGTTTGCAAACTCTGGAGAAAATACTTGAAATTGACTATTTCCCCATTTTTTGAATTTCACATAAAACAGGAAAGATGGCTAAAGTCAGCAGATATAAAATAATGGATATGATTGGGTTGTGTGTTGTAGATCAACTTCAGAACTCTTCCTTCCCATCGATATATTAATGGGATTACGAGCTCATGCTAATTTGCCCTGTTTAGTAAATGTGGCCCTTAATATACCCAACATATGTCTCATATGAAGGTTTACATGCACAGAATAGTCTGGCAGCAGATTCATATATACCCAGTTGAAACTGCAAATAACATTCATATGCTTGAAAAAGTGCAATAACAGCAAGAAGCTTTTGAGTCCTGTTGAAGAAAGATAAACAACTTAGCATGGTACAGCAGTGTGTTTGCTTCTCTAACATGCTGAAAAACGTGCCTTTCTTCTTGCATTACCAACTTAACAAAAGTTAAGAATTTGAAAAAGCGTCCCCAAAACGATGTCTTTATCTAATGAAAACATATGGCCTTTAATAACTAGACATCTGGATGAGAGCAATTTGCAAAGATCACTGGGTGACAGAGTTTTCTGCACTGCATTGCATATGCGCACAAGGTATTTTTGAATCTGACTGTGAAATTTTTTAGTTACAGATGTTTGCATGCCAATCGCTCCTATTTTGGTGAAATATTTAAGACTTGCACCGATTCTTTCAGTCTGATCATTTTTATCTCCGCGTTTACATGATGACTTTTCATTCCAGTTGAGTTGTCGTTCTGATTGTATTATTAGGCTGCATGTAAATGTGGTTAGTGTGTTGGAAAATCTGGCTCCACCTCCTTATTAACAGTCCGGTCTTCTCCTCCATAGTCAAGAGGAATGGACCTGGTGGAGATTCTTTCCTTTTTGTTCCAACTGAGTTTTTCTACTCTTGGAAGGGTGAGTGCCGCTTTTACAATGTCAAGAATAACATATGAGTCATAGATAAAAGCCATTGCTTATTGTAATTAAATTAAAGAAGCCCTTTTGCCATGGTCCCATTAAGTAGATACGCTTGGTCTCTTATTAAAATGTTTTGCTTTGTAGTGTGATTGTTGTTTTTTGCTTGTTTTTTGCAGGATTATTCTGTGGAGGGCATGAGTGATTCTCTACTAACATTTTTGCAGCATTTAAGAGAGTTTGGTCTGGTTTTTCAAAGAAAGGTCAGTCATCAAGTAATAGTGCTGACTAGCTCTGTGTGAGGATCAAACTACAAATATAATACATAGATAATAATAAAAATGTATTTTATGCACACACACGAGTCAAAAATAATTTAGATTTTTAAAATAGATTTTTTCATGTTTAAGACACATCTTTTGCTCACCAAGGCTGCAATTATTTTCTTAAAAATACAGCAAAATAGTAATATTTTTGCAATATTATTACAAATTGAAAATATCTGTTTTCTAATGTATTGTAAAATGTAATTAATATCTTGGATACAAAGCTGTATTTTCTGCATCATCATTACTCAAGTCTTCAGTGTCACATGATCTTTCAGAAATCATAATATGCTGATTTGCTCTTCAAGACACTTATTTTATTGTTATTAATGTAGAAAACAGTTAATATTTTTGTTGAAACTGATACATTCAGGATTGTTTGATGACTATACAATCTAAAATAACAGCATATATTTGAAACAAAAATATTTTGTAAAAATATAAATGTCTTTATCGACACCTATGATAAATTTAAAACAAGATTGCTGAAAAAAAAAAAATATGTATATATATATTTTTTTAAAAAGAAATATTGTACTGACCCCAAACTTTTGAATGGTTTTATGTTTATATATAAATAAATATTAGATATTACTATTATCGATTTATGTATCTATAAATAGATTTATGTATTGATTTATGTCATCTATTTATTAGGGCTGGGACTCGATTAAAAAAATGTATCTGATTAATTAGAGGCTTTGTAATTAATTAATCAAAATTAATCGCATTTTAATCGCATATAACTATTTGACCTGAGACCAGTAAGAAGTAAGTTTTTTTCATATGGATATTTAGTATATATATATATATATATATATATATATATATATATATTGAATAATGACTGAATACATAATCTTTA
>JAUCMT010000043.1:5447710-5458336 GCA_032357475.1 Enteromius thamalakanensis | reverse complement strand
CTGACAATAAACCTATCAACATCTCATCTGACCGCAGACACTGAATTGGGACAGTTTGTTTTTACAATGGTTAAAAATAGTTAGTCTTCTTGTAGCCTACATGAATGCCCCCCTACTGTAACCACTGTCCATTCTTTTACAGGAAAATAGTTATTCATTTATTGTTTGTTTTTGATTATGTAATATTTGCTCAAACACTGATGTTATTTTTTCATTTTAAAACAATTTAAGTGTTGTTAATTCTGTTCTCAATTATATATAAAATATATATTTTAAAATATAATTAATAATGGCCACCATCATTACCAAGCTTGGAAGAGCCAGGATAAAAAAAAATAATCTGAAAGAAGAAAGTTACATATATCTTGGGCCTTAGGGGTGAGTAAATTATGGGGTAATTTTCACTTTGGATAAACTATTCCTTTAAGCCATAGAATAAAGTGTTAAAATATCTTTTGTTTGTGTTCACCAGAGAGCGTTTCAGGCATTTAATTAAAAACCTACTGACTTCAGGGTGACGAAACAGGAAATGCTAACTTGTTTCTAGATTTTGGCCTACAAAAGTGTCTATTATTTCCTCTTATAAGCTTAGATGTCCCTTAGGTGTCTTCCTTGTGAAATATGGAGATTCATTTCATGAAAATTCTATCCTGATATGCAAATATTCACTGCTTAATGCATGAACATGCTTCCATGTGTGGTTCTGTCCTCCAGACCCCCATCCTTCCCCCAACCATCACAGATCAGATCCGGCTGTGGGAGCTGGAGAAAGATCGCTTGCAGTTCACCGAGGGTGAGTATGTCTTGGTGCATGTGAGAGCAGCTCTCTTGTTCCAAAGCAAATTTACATTACTTAGTTTTTGTTTTTCCTTCAAATATCACCATTACATTTAATTATGTTTCTACATTTGTAATTTCAGTTATTTAAATAAAACAGTGTCGCTATTGCATTTAAATATAACCTCTGGGAATGGCTGTCTCCATTTCATTAAAAAAAAAAGAAATAACATCTTGATGATAGTATCGCATAGAGAACTTGTTTCCATTCCATGGGTGACCTGCAGAGTTCATTCTCTCGAATGTAAATGTCAGACTGTATAAGAAGTGTGTTAGAGAAATGTAACGCAAATAAAAAATTTGCATTGGAATAAGGTTTGGGGTAGGGGTCATAAATGCCGTCTGTAAATATGCAAACATCTCAAATGGTGCATTTTATCTGTTTTTCATTCTTTCAGGAGTCTTATACAATCAGTTTTTATCCCAGGCTGATTTTGAAGTGTTGCGGGACAGGGCTCAGGTAAAAAATACCATCTTTTCATGTGTTCTTGCTGTGCTTTATAAGGAGAGGCTGTCTGTCTGTCCAGCAGTGATGCACTGAATACTGACAGTATAACGTCTGTGCTGCAGGGTTTAGGTGTGCTGGTTTGGCAAAACCCCGCTCACAGGGTCATGGTGGTGACGCCACATGGACACAGCGAGGTTAAGAGATTCTGGAAGAGACAAAAGAGCCATACATAAAGGAAAAACAGCCCTGAAAGATGCATCATTCACTTGAGAATGATTCTGAAAGTTACAGCTTATAGATGGACAGGAGACATTATCTGTAATGAGCACTATTTTTGTGTATTTCACTGCAAGTTTATCCATTAGGAAAAATTAGGTTCTATACATAGTTCAAAGCCATTAGCTATTGATCAGACCGTTTGTGCATTATTATTATTATTCCCTTTACTAACTTAATTTTGCTTTTGTACTGTGCTACTTTGCTACATGTTTGTGTCTGAGGGGAAACTGACTAAAATAAATACTGTTTACCTTTGATTGCTCTCTCTTTTGTTTGATGACATGGAAATTTGGTCCATGAAATTGATAACATGGAAATTTAGGCCATGAAATTTACATTTCAGTCACAAGTAATTAGGGAGAAAATTACAGAATTGGGTTTCAGCTTTTATGATGATGGAGATGAATAAATTCCAGTCTTAATGGGTGAATCTTAGAAAAACATGTCCAGTTCCCACTATTTTTAGAACTTGAATAAAAATGATCCACTTATATTTTAAAATAAAATAAATAATGCTAATTTTTAGGAACATTTGTGCATTAATTTCATGACAATTTCCGTTTCCAAAACAAATTCCCATGAGTGTATATTATAGTATTTAGTTGAAGTAGAATAATTGTAGTAGTAATATAATAGTAGGATAACAACACACTTTAAATAACAGGCTAAAGTGGTATTTTCTTTGCTTGAATTTAATTATCAAAGCAATGTTGATAATGTCACACTGCAAGATGTTAATTTTTAAATATTAGATTTTTAATGCAATTTATGACATTTGATGTTTTCAGGGTAAAATTCTATTTTACATATTAGTACTCGTCAGGTTTCTCTAGATTCACGTTTTAGCCTGCTATTTGTTTTTGTAATTATAAGGCAAGGCAAGTTTATTTATATAGCACATTTAATACAAAATGGTAATTTAGTGCTTAAAAGAAATAAAATAATCATGAACAATAATAATAATCACAACAATAAAACAAATGATTTAAAAACTTTATTTAATTTTATTATTTTTATTATTTAAAATGAAAATAAAACGGTTAAAAATAGAAAATCTATTTGTACATAAAATACAGTGCAGTCAGTTAATAAATCACAATTAATACACAGCTATACAGATAAAACGGTAATACTTTAGTATTACTGCCATAATGTCATCATATTTATAAAATATCCCCTCCAAAAAAAAACATATACTTTTGAAGGTCCCACATTACTTCAGTTTAATTTCGCAGTAACAAGGCAAAAACTTTTGAACGGTTTCCAAGGAAAATGTTTGTAATGATCACACTGGACCATAACAAAAATGCAGCTAGAGAGAGAAGAGGAAATACTAGGAAGGGTAAGAAATAACTGAAACTATCAACACAACCAGGGTCAACGACAGCATATCTGCATGTTTGGCTGAGACTATCGCTATATTTATGAGCCCTGAGCAGATCTGTCTGGAGGGCTGTGATTTCTGCAGTTAGCCGCGAAGCTAACGGTTCATCTCGGATCATTCTGCTCTGTCAGCATCGCTGCGTGACGCTACCGCTGCAAACAACACGCCTGCGCCGTTAAATGACTCTCATTCACCGATTATGTAGCACTTTACCGGCACATTCTCTGGAAAATATGTGTTTATAGGCATGGCGAACATTTAAGCACTTACGTATATTAATTTATAAGAACAAAACGGGTCATTTTCAAGGCCACGGATGGAACCGGGGCGTCAGCGTGAGAACCCCCCCGGATCCGGGGAGCCTGAGTCAGGGGAGTGGAGAGAGGAAAGTGCCGCGGTGGAGACTGAGGAGAGGGACAACACCTTGAAAAACAGAAGCGGGGATGGAGGAAATGAGGAAATTACGAACAAAACCGAGAACACTGTGGTGACGGAGAAAAATAAGGCTGAGTTTGATGAAGATGAGGAGCAATATGAAGAAGAGCTGGACCCCAGGATTCAGGTATTAGAATTTAACCTTAGACCCAAAACAACTTAATATTGTATCTATGACTCTGTAAACTATGATGCATATTATTCACTTTTTACTTCAATTGATGGTTTACAATAGCAAGATGTTATAATTTTTTGTTTGCCTGTGGTTTTTGCTGGTTTTATGTAAATGCACATATATTTGTTTAATACTTCTCTTAATAGTAAATATATTTCAACTCTCCCCTCCCTGTTTTGCATATGTCAGGAGGAGCTGGAACACTTGAATCAGGCCAGTGATGAGATCAACAGACTGGAACTACAGCTGGATGTGAGTAATATGTAAGACACTACAGATGTGTCTCAAAATCTAGTGAGCTGCCTACTTAGACAGTAAACACCTTAAGAGAAATAAATGTCTTCTAAAATCAAATTTGGTTACTCAAGTTGATTTGGCGGTCATTTCTACTGTCTAACCTCTATTTAGTAAAGCCTACATACTTCCTGTAAGTTTGCAAGCTTTTTAGTGGGTGACAATATACAGATTTATTTTTGATGTTCAAAGGCTATGCAGTGTCTAGCAAGAAAAGATTTATTTGCATATTTATATTATTTCTAGTGCAGTAATTTAGTTTAACGACAGCAAATGAGAAGAAGTGCTCAAAATTGCTTAAGTGCAATGTGTCTATAATATACATTACTGTTCAAAACCCAATTAATTGTTTAGTTAGGAGGCATAAAATTGTTCAGTGACAGTAAGTGTTTATAAGTTTAAAAAAAAAAAATCTATGCAAATAAAATGCTGTTCTTAAAAAAGTATTTATATAAAATAATGAAGCAGCACAACTGTTTTATAATAATAAATGTTTTTTTGACAATCAGCATATTAGAATGATTTCTGAAGGATCACGTGACACTGGAGTACTGACATTAAGCTTTGTGTCACAGCAATAAATTACATATATATTTACCTTGAAAACTGTTTTTTTATTAGTATTTCACAATTTTGCTGTTTTTTTTATTTTTCCTCTGCAGTCTTTTTAGCATAAAAGACTTAAAAACATAAATAGTGTATTATAACAGTGTTTAATACAAAAAAGAGAGAGAGAGTTAAGTCTGATTAGAGCTGTAGTAATGTTTGTGTTTAAGCCCTGACTTGAAAATTTAATTTATGCATTTTGTTGCACTTTATTATTTGGCAGTAGCTATTTAAACTAAGTTGTACATTCTTTTCTTAGTGACACATTATTAACACTAAGTGCAAATAGGGATAGAATCTTTACACTATGTAAAAATATTATACTAGCACTTATGGCAAATAGTGGTAATATCTGCACATCAGTATTTGTAGTACATTATAAAACATTAAGCAGTAATGTTTTGAGTGTAAATTATCATTTTGATTAAAGTTTGATTGAAGATTTAAAGTCACTACTTTTTTATGAGTCATGTTTATATTGTGATTCCCCCATCAGTTAATTTAGAGTAGAAGTGCATGTATTATTTACTATGTTTTACTCATCATCGTGCCAACATGAGAATTGTTTTTCTCATCCTTTCTCATTATCTCTGTTTAACACTCATTTAGGAAGCGAGATCCAGCTACAGGAGGATCCTTACAGACTCTGCACGCAAACTCAATGCTCAGGGCTCTCAGCTGGGAGCCTGCATTGAGAAAGCCAGACCTTACTACGAAGCTCGCAGACTCGCTAAAGAGGTGTGTGTCTCAGATGAGTTCAAGATGTTTTTGTAGTTTGCTGATTCATTTCCAGTCTCTCATTATTGTGAAAAATCCTCCCGCTGAAGCTGACAACAGTTCTCGTTGCAGCAATCATTATGGTGAAGGAGTGAGTGTGTTAATGTGATTAACCCTGATAACACGAGATGTGATTTGCACATCACTTTTGATTAGCATTTTGCAGCCAATTTCAAATATGTAATTGAACTGATGAAAATCGTTTAGCTGAGGCTATAGAGAGTAATTGAAAACAATTGAACCAACACAGTGTTTAAACTTTGGCTTGGTCATCATTGGCCCTCTCATGAACTGTAAATAAGTTTGATTGTGGATAAATAGACAAGCTCAGTAAACGCAGTGGTTGTTTTCCATATTTTTAAAGTTTATTTACGTATTGCTATATATCTAAGTGTGCACTTATACATATATGTACAGTAAGTCACTCACACACATCTGAAATTTACCGTTACAAAAAAAAAAAATATATATATATATTTATATCTATATGCAGTATTTTTATTTAGTAAAGATGTGTTAACCCTTTATAGGGCACTAGCTGAAATAATTGGAAATTCATAATTTCAACCCTAAAATGTTGTCGGAGGCTATAACAAGACTTTTAAGCTTTTGTGACTTGATAAAAATAATTACAATTTTATTTTGTAAATCTAGGTCAGTGAAATTACTAGGGCTGTAACGATACACCAAACCCACGATTCGGTTCGTTTCACGATTTTTGACCCATGATTCGGTTCGTATCGCAATTTTTTTCCGTGGGGGGTGGGAGAAAAAAAGCGATCCATTCCTTTCAAAGAGCCGTTCAAAAAAACACCCCTGCGCTGGGTGCGCCCCTCCCTCTATAACTGCTCTGTCTCGCGGAGGAGCTCATTTGTGTTCATCTGTGTGAAACACGCATAGTTAAAAAAGAACGACAGAAAGAACAGCCCCCGTTTTTTTTTTTTACACTGGTATAGGAACATATTGGTGCGTTTTATTAAATGTTCATTTTCTAACGTGTTGGAAATATGTCCTACACAAAAGCCAATGCTTATTATTGGAAATAATCACATTAGTCATGCACATGTAAACATAGTCAATGATCTTCATAGTTGTGTTCTTTGTGTTTACTTTACACATTTTATATGTAGTTTTATTATTATTATTATTATTTTTATTATTATAAAAAGTTATTAAACTTAAGAGAACAACTATATTATTTCTATAACTTACATTGGCCTATAGGCCTACAAGTAAAGGAATTGTTCATTCTGTCATCATTTACTCACCCTTAAGTAGTTCCAAACCTGTAGGAATTCTACCGAACACAAAAGAAAATATTTTGAAGAAGTTTGTGTAACACTTTCTGTGAAGCCAGTATTTATAATACATTATAAGGGCATGCTAAAGACACTATAATAAATGCATAATGCATTATAAATATCTTTATAGAATGTTGTATCATCTCATGAATACTCATAAGAACAGTTTTAATGTGTTATTATATGTACTTTGTGGTTAAAGCTTTTAAGAGTATGATAATTTATAACACAACAAACATGATTTATCCACTTAAGTTAAAATGGATTATATTTTTTCATAGTTTTAATACATTATAAGTCTCATATCTTGCCATTTAACTTAATCATGTTTACTTAAATCAAACACCACTTAGTTAACTCGCTAATTATAATTGCAAAACCAATTTTTTCTCAACTTTTTCCTCAACATGCATACTAAGTACAGGATACTTTGTCTTTAGGTTTATATAATAAACATTTGTTTCAGTTCAAAATATTAGCCAGTGCACATTAGCCTCTCAGAAAACACTCAGCACCTAACCACTCACAAGAAAGACTTAAAAATAAACAAATGTCAAAATATTATAAAGTCCATTATAAATACAGTAGATTTAATATGGTGTTCATTAGGTGTTTTAATCATAATCTTAAAAGTTATAAATAAAGGTAATAACAAATACGAAAATATTATAATTGTTTTTATGATTATCCATGAGATGTTATAACACATTATAATGTTTTTACAATGCATTATGCATTTATTATTATGCCTTAAGAATAGTCTTATAATGTAAATAAACCTACAACCATTTATATTCTTCAAATGAACAACTAATTTAATTAACATCAACATGTCAGTGAGTTCGGCAGGGGTGTAAATTTTGTCTAACCGTTTAGTCTCAAGAGCAATATTATTAAGGGGACACACATAATAGAGTTAAAATTGCACTTGTAAGGATACGTATACACAGATAAAAGCTTTACCACTAGTAACGCAGCAGGGAACTCCATCTAATGAGCTGACAAGCTGGCACTTGTTTTTGTTCAGAAGTGTACCGATGGTACTAAAGGTAGAAAGCACGATCGCTGTGCATGTTCACGCAAATACATGACTGTCTTCATTCTTTACGTATCTGTCTGTGGATTATCCCTATTTACATTATTCACATAAAAATATACTTCTGGCCTGCCAGTATGGAAGAGCATAGGGGTGCATGAGTGTAAGGCTATGTGCCACAAATGTAGTGTTTTTATGTTAAATAAAGGAGTTAATGTTTATGCACTATTGTAATTTTATCCTGTGGTATTGACACAGTGTTGAGTATCATTTAATTTTAATGGTATCAGTACTAACTACTAGATTTTTGGTATTGGGAAATCCCTAGCCAGAGGAAAGGAAAACTGTTAAACTTAATGAAATAACTTGTCTAATTTCATACTGTCCAGCTCTCATATGAACAGCTAAGGACAAATGTCAGATATTATAAAATAATATTTAGCATTTTAAAGTCATTGTCAGTCACAATGTAGATATTATACCAGTAAGAGCAAATAAGGAGTTACATTTAAACAAACAGACAGCAAACCCATGCAAATAAAAATTAAAGCAGGAAAGATGTATTTTTAAAACAGCAATACTGCTTATTGTGTTGTCTTTTGTGTGTACATTGTAGGCAAGAATGTCAATGTAAATGTCTTTAAAACTCAACTATGACAGCCTCTGAAAACTGCACACAAAGATAAAGTCATCATTCATGAGGACAGCTTTGGGTGCTTTTTGCTTCTGAAGGAACAACTAACAGGAAGGAAGAGCGTGCAAAACAGGGGAATGTATGAGCGAGCAATATCAAATATTGAAGAAGTGCGCATTAGCTGAGTGAGAGGAGAGTATACAGTAAAGCACTGGCATTCCTACAGCTGCATTACTTACTGCACATTTTACACGTCCACCATTTAAGCTGGTCTTTTTTTTTTTACCAATTTTGTGGGGTTGTAAGCTAAAAATTTGCTAAGTAGTAGTTAGCTGACCATCACTCTCATGTTCGCAGGTTAGCAAACCTTAACATAAATACTGCTTTATCAGTTAATGTGTACTGCTTATACAAATATTTAGAATTTAATCACAATTAATTATAAATATTTGAACCTTTAGCTAAAATCATTCAATGCATAACTACAACAAACTTTGTTATAATAGATATATTATGCTTTCTTTTTTAATTTAGAATGCTCTCTTCTCATTTAACATTTTCAGTTTAATAACCCTAAATTATCTTACCATTTCTGCAGGTGCAATTCCTGTGTAAATGCATTTGCTGCTTAATGGAAACCTTTTCATGTAACCCAAAACTGATTACAAATATTTGCGATAATTTCTTCTTTTATGACACAATATAAGGTCATACTGGTTTAGAATGTCATGGAAGGGGATGTAATTGGCCCTTTGTAAACACCAGCCACTTTATTTACCGTGTCTACACTCGACAAGTACTACCACTCTTTATTGAGTTTGATACTTTTAAGGTACCGACCGAATTGCCTCGATACAACAGAGTATAGAAAAATGTCTCGTCGTTCGGTACCCAATTTTCGATAAATAAAGGGGTTAATCTCATCAATGTCAGTGAGCCAATAAAACTGCAGGACTAGCCAGTGTGTTTGACCAGAAGTGTGTAAAATGGCGTTATTGTAATGTTATTTATATCATTTATCATATTTACACGATTGCACTTTATTTCTGTCTCTACATTAAGTTGCACTTTCTGTATCGTTTCTGTAAACGTATGCGTGCCGCACACACACAAGCGTGTACACTCCCGCTTTCAATATTATTTGTCAATATTTAACATAATTTAAAAAAGGAGGAATTCTTCGTGTCTCTTTGTTAATGTATAGTGCAGAGGCGCGGTTTTTGTTGCATCCAAGTGGCTGCTTCATCTTACTGGGATGAGATCTAAGAACTCGCGGAAATCACTTAATATCTAGAATATGAAATTTATTAAAAGACTGAACAGGAACAACTTTTTATCTTAACATCAGCTCACACACTCAGTCGAAATTCCGTTGAGGGGCGCTGTAGCTCCCTTATTTAACCCTTTCTATACACTACAAAGGCATTTATGTGTGATTATTAGCAGAAATTATGTGCGTAATATCGCAGGGACAATGTGCTTGGAAAAAAATACTTCATGTCTACCATTGGATTTGTTATTTGTAGTGCGCCACTCAATAGCAATAAGATTTGTCCCTTTAGTACATTTAAAACAAAGTCTTAACTTACAGATTTATAGCGAAACAAATTGTGTCTTACAATAATGTGTTGTTCAAGCTCTTTACTGATCAGATCGCTGTATTTATGTCAGTTTATTAAAGTATACTGCTGTTTTTGTGAGAATTCCCTTAGTCCTAATATGTGAAAATTCCAACTAGTTCTGCAAAACATCCGTGGTGTCCAAATGTTCATTCTCAAATGTAGCCTATTAATAAAATGTTTTAAAGGTTGATGTGGTCTCTAGCTTGTTAACATAAGTTATATTGTTTTGTTTTCTGAGGTAGGCTAATAGGTTAACATTAAATGACTATTCACAAGCAGTTCTATTCATCATAGCCTATAATACAGTAAATGATTGGGTATATTTGACGTCTTATATTCATTATTTGCAGCATGCCAGACACCCGGCAATCGCAATAAAGTTCTGCTTTACTTTTGTTGCTTTTGATATAAAACAGGTCAGCTTTCAAACTAATGTATTTTTCCTCTTTGTTTCAAGTGTATATATAGCAAGAAAGTATAGAAGTGAAGGAACATCAGAAGGCATGGGAAAACAGGCTAAAGACTAAATTTATAATGAAGTCTTATTGTAATCAAGAAAATAATTAACTTACACTTACTTAAACTAAAGCAATTTAAGCTTTATGTCAGACTAAAATATATACACTCAACAAAAATATAAACGCAACACCTTTGTTTCTGCTCCGATTTTTCATAAGATGGACTTAAACATCTTCAAGATTCATTCCAGATACAATATTAACATTTCTCTCAAACATTGTTCACAAATTAGTCTAAATGTGTGATAGTGAGCACTTCTGCTTTGCTGAGATAATCCAT
>JAUCMT010000043.1:5425591-5447610 GCA_032357475.1 Enteromius thamalakanensis | reverse complement strand
AAATCCATGCACTTACACAAGCTCACGGAAAGGCACGAGATCGCTCTAATGAATGATCGATTAAGTTACCAAATATAGTTCCTTACCCGAAAAAGGCTTAAAACTGATGGATTATTTTGGATGAATCTTTTATTTTTATTTATCGAAGAATCCTAAAAAAGGTAACACAGGTTTCAAAAATATTAAACAACACAACAGTTTCCAAAACTGATAAGGATCACATCAGCATATGAGCATGTGACACTGAAGTCTGGAGTAACGATGCTGAAAATTCATTGTTTCAAAGTAATACAGTATATTAAGAATTATATTTAAAGAAACTTAAGAAAGTAAAATCTTACTGATCCCAAACTTTTGAAAGGCATGTGTGTACGTATATGGAAAGGACACATGCTGTTGTTTGAGCATGTCGCCATGTGCTTTGCAATTTTAAGACATAATGTTAAGTTAAAATTAGTCCACATTTTAAAAAATGTCTACTTTCTGTTTTTAATCTTTGCTCTCCGAGCACAAGGATATGTTTTATGTAGCATCCACCCGTAGAAATGAACCCAAGAACCAGCCAAATTAAACAGGGCTTCCTTAAAGGAACAGTTCTCCCAAAAATTACAATTCTGTCATCATTTACTCACGCTCAATTAGTTCCAAACCTGTATGAACGTCTACCGAACACAAAGGAAGAGATTTTGGAAAAAGTTCGTAACCAGGCTGTTTTGGGTCACCATTGACTTTCCATGGTAGTCGGAAAAAAAGACTGCAGCCCACAGTCTGGTAAATTTTGAAAAATGTGTATTTTGCACATTCCTAATATTAAAGCTATATCCAGTACCTCTAACAGTTTTGAATTCAGCTCTCGTATTTAAGTCTTACACTGTTTGATGGGGTTTGCTGACAAGTACGCATAGTTTTCAATGCATGTTTGTCTTCTCTTAGAAACTTACACTTTAAGAAGCCATTTTAAAGGCACATTTTACTCCTCCCAAGTGATTTGAATAAATCTTTATTATTGAATGTTTTGTAAAATAAAGGCTACATTTACACAGCAGCAGAATTTGGTTGCGAGTCCTGTTTTTAATATTCACAAACTTTTCAGTTATAAACAAGTGCACCATCCTCATTTTGTATTCAGACTTACCTGCTGAGATTTTCAGGTCTCACAACTGAATTTTGAGAGCTTGTTTAAATAGCCTGTGCCGTATAAACCTCAGTGAACCTCTTCTGCATATGTGTTGCATCTTCACAAATGCACTGTTGGTTTATTTAGATTTGACATCTCTGTGTCTTCCATTTATTACATTACATATTACATAGTTTCAGTTTTGATAATACTTTATGGATGCTTAGATATTTACTTGTATTCCTATTACTAAGTTTACAGGTGATATTCATGGCTATCGCAACAGTAAAAAAGGCTCCAGATTTTCATTTATACAGACATCATTCGATCTCCACCTGCAAACCGAGCATTTGAAGAGTCTGCTAGTAAATGCAATTGTCCGTGTGAACGTAACCAAAGTCAGATATCATCCTTGGCGAGGATGCCATATTTCCAGCGAGTTATCCCAATGAAATATGGCCTGCCATTCTCGCTTCCTGACTTTTATTGATTGGTTTGGGTGTTCTGATCTGTGCGCAGCAATTTTCACTGACAGCAAGCCAGGCTTTTTCAGCTAAACGGTTTTCAGATCCAGCCTGGTTTGTGGTATGATTGGATGTCAGCTTTACAGCCGTCAATTCCCATTGGTCATTACATCCTCATTATTTAAAATGAATGGATATGGTTTTGTGGTTTGTGAAGTGCTATACGGAGCAATATTGCTTTGAAATTGTTATATTCTTCCATACTAATCCCACATCCTGTGGCTAGTGTTTTATTACATGCATAAACTCGATATAAAGTTGTGAAGGATTTGCAGTGCCCATTCACTTTATGGCTCTCTGTAAGGTCAGCGTACCTTCCTCTGATTGGCTGCATGTTTGCAGGGCTGAGTGATTGATTGCTGTATATGAAATATGATGGATGACCTAACCCACAGGCTCAACAGGAGACCCAGAAGGCAGCACTGAGGTACGAGAGGGCTGTCTCCATGCACACGGCTGCCAGAGAGATGGTTTATGTGGCTGAGCAAGGTTTATTGGCTGACAGGAACACATTGGACCCTACCTGGCAAGAGATGCTAAACCATGCCACGGCCAAGGTACGACACAGTGACTCAGCATCGCTCTTAGATAATTACGCCAATAGGCAGTGGCATAAATTTGCTCAAAAAACGCCTGTGCTCTTAGGTTTACAACTGGTTTTAATAGCTAAAATCATTCCCTCATCATCAGAATTATATGTTTGGCTTGTTAAGTCTTAAAAAGTGTCGTCTTTGAATGTGCACAGCTGGTTAGTGTGGATTTTAATGGCAGTGAGGCTTTGATTGTCACAGTGGGAGCGATCAATAATGCTGATGAATGCACACCTACACTTAAAGATCAAGGTTACATGTCTTCATTTATATTTTATTCAAACCCTGCCAGTAAAATGGAGCAACACCTCTTCTATGTGAAATCCTCCAAACATTTTTGGTTTCCAGTTGGGTTGTCACCAAAACTTCATAGTCAATACCAATGCTTGTGAATTGTCAAGATCCATTATGCCACTCTCTTTTTACAATTATTGCCTCAGGTTTTTCAATAAATCATTGAAGTGAAAGTTGCAAATTAAGTACAAAAACACAAATAACAGTGCTTGAAGTTTTCAATTGAATCAATCAAGTAAACAGTCAGTAATAATACTAAGAAAAAAAGAATGAAGTAACAAATTGCGTTAATAGAATAGAAACAATAATTAAGTAAACAATGCTTCGATTATTTACTTATTTAGTTATTTTTAAGTAATCATTTGACTAAATGGTCAAATATCAAACTAATTACAACAGAACAATATATTTAGTCATATTTAGTCTGACCGTTTTGTAATGCCCTCTTTCAACAATCTCTATTATTGACAGGGTTGATGCGATATTGACTTGTCAGGTCCTAGTATGAATGATACAGAAAGATAAGAGAATAAATTAAATAAATGTCTGTTGAAAACAGAGCAGGATATCACGTTTGACAAGTTTCTGTTTTTAGGTGAACGAAGCAGAAGAGGAGCGCTTGAGGAGCGAGAGGGAGCACCAGCGTGTCACTCAGCTTTGTCAGGAAGCAGAAGCGCGTGTGCAGACTTTGCAGAAGGCTCTTAAGAGGGTCATTATCAAGTCCAAGCCATATTTTGAGCTTAAGGCTCAGTTCAACCACATCTTAGAGGTATGCATCAAAGACTGGCCTTTGCTGTAAAGGTATTCAAGGTCTGCTGGCCATATCGATTTAAGTTACAAAATGAAATCCTCTATTAAATGCAAACTAGGGGTGGGCGGAATGAATAGATTCTTGACTTGTAGCATACAAACTACTCCTTTTTTAGTTATTCTATTACGTTTTGAAATAGGGCTGGACGATTATGAAAAAAAAGATTAATTCTGCAGCCCTATTTTGTAGTACAAATAGTCAAACTTTTTCTAGCATCAGCTAATGAGTGGTTATTGGCCATAACAAAAAAAAAGAGCTGAATTTTAATATTAATGCATTAATACATAGATTTTTTTCTGATTGTATGATTATCTGTTTATCTGCTAACCATAATGTCATTATTTGGTGCATATTATATGTAATTTAATTTGGTGCATAAACATGACAAATTGTATGTCTTTTTTATCCATTGTGATATGATTATCATCACTCATTAACAGGAGCACAAGTCCAAAGTCGTCCAGCTGGAAGAACGGGTGGCGAAGGTGAAGACCCGATATTCTGTTGCCCTTCGCAACCTTGAGCAAATCAGCGAGCAGATCCATGCGCAAAGAGGCCGCATTCGTGCCGCTAGAGAGCGCAGTAGAGTCCGTGGGGGGCGGAGCTCTCCGGTGGGGGCGGAGTCTGAGGGTGTAATCCAGGCGGGGGCGTATGGAGGGGTGGTGGCAAATCCTTTAATGGATAACGACTGGGCCGATCAGGAAAAAACCAGGCAGTGGGTGGAGAAACACAGGGAGGCCGGGTGGGGTCACAGAGAGAGGGTGGAGAAGGCGGGATCAGACTCCATGTCAGTCATCAGCCTGCAAACCATCGCCTCAGACCTGGAGAAGTTCGATTCTGTCGAGCACTTGGGTGACCTTAGTGATGTCGGAAGTATAATAGGTGAGGAGAAAGAGGCAGAGAGCGAGAGAGGATTTAGAGTCAACGATAGAATAGTAGAGAGAGAGGTGGCGAACCTCTCGAGACAGGATGCAGAGAAAGGTGCCTCAGGGACGGACAGACAGCAGAGAGAGAGAGAGCGAGAGAGCTTTGTGAAGCAGCACCACAGAAGTGTTAGTTTGTGAGGAAGCAGGAAATTAGAGTTGCCTGTAACTCCACCCCAATCTTGGAGGGATAAAGCTTGCTTGCAGGCTTCCAGGCAAGACTCTCAACAGACTACAAATGAATCAAACTGAAAACACTCTGCATTTTCTTAAAGGGATTGTTCACCCAAAAATAAAAATACTCTTAGTAATTAATTACCCTCATGTTGTTCTAAACCTGTACAACCTTTGTTCATCTTCAGAACATAAATTAACATATTTTTGATGAAATCCGAGAGCTTTCTGACCTACCAAATTTTAGGCCCAGAAATTTTCCTCTGCCCGTAAACAACACGTGTTAAGATGGTAACTCGGGGGAGTTAAATAAATAAATGTTAAATAAAAATTTTTAGTTTTTTAAATTTTTTTGTTTTACTGATGTCCTTTCTGGGGCTAGGAACATTCCAGTTGCTTTGTTTTCTATGCAGGGTCCGAAAGCTCTCAGATTTCATCAAAAATTCAGTAGATGAATGAAGGTCCTACAGGTTTGGAACAAGAGGGTAAGAAATTAAGGACAGAATTGTAACTTTTGGTTGCACTAGCTCTGTAAATGAGAAGTGTGTAATTTTAGCACCCCTGTGGCACTTTTTAGAAAGATACAGAAACACTTTCTGACATTGGTTAGATGATCCACCTCAAACTTATGCCATTGGTTGAGCCAGTGTTGTCCTACCAGGCTGGTCTGGATACCTAAAAACAGTTTATGTGTTTTTAGAGAAATCAACTTACTAATGGCTTGATTAATGCTGCACATAAAGCTATATCAACAAAAACTACACACTCCATATTTAACACTACTAACTATGGAAGGCTGTTTCCACCTCAGAGTAAAAACTACCAAAAATGTGGACTGTAGATAAACACACATTTTGTCACAGTTAAAGGATTAAATTTTCCTGAAATATTTGCTCACGCCCAAGTCATCCAAGATCTTTATGTATTTCTTCAGTCGAAAAGAAATTAAGTTTTTAGGGAAAATATTTTTGGATTTTTTTCTATATAGTGGACTTCAACAAGGACCAACCCGTTTAAGATGTTAATTGCAGTTTCTAAAGGTCTTATCTATTGAAACGATCAGTCGTTTTCCTCAAAAAAAAAAAAATTGTCATCACAAATGCTGGTCTTGCGATGGCTCTGGGATGCAGGTCAGCGTCTTCAAACCTTGGCATTGCAAAGCTAGTGCAGGACAAGCATTTGTGAATAAAAATTGTAAATTAATGAAATTTTTTAAGTAAATTACCAATTGTTTTGCTAGATAAGAATGCATTGCATTGAATAGCTGCAATGAAACTACAATTTGGACCTTTAACCTGGTCCACTATAGTCCATATATGGAGAAGAACCCTGAAATGTTTTCCCTTAAAGGTCTTAATTTGTTGTTAACTAAAGTTAAAAAAAAAGACCTGAACATATTGGATGACATGGGGGGGAGGGGTAAATATATGATCAAAAAAATTATTTTCTTAATTAAGAATTCAAAAATAAACTTGGCCTCAATCATTAAACCTTTATAAATATATCAGTCAATTTGGAGTACATATAAAATGAACCTTCTAGAATCTTCATCAGATTTGATGGATATACAAACTATTTAGTTAAAGATTCTTTCTCTTTATGTTTTCTGAATGAGGCCAATCGTGTCATTGCGAGACCTAGGATCGGTTTCACAGACCGAGCTTAGCTTAAGACAGGACTAGGCATTAGTTAAATTAAGATATTTAAGCAACTTTTACAAAAATCCTTTTATAAGAAAATATTACAGGTAAGCATCTTAACACAGAACAATGACACTGAGATGTTTTAAGATATTTCAGAGCAAGATATTTTCTTCTGAGACAGCTCAAACATGCAATTTAGTCTGAGACTAGCTTAAGCCTTGTCTGTGAAACTGGGGGCTAAAGTTGCAATAATGACATTTTGTGATTTTATTTTACAGAATTGTCTTTATTTTAGTAATTTGTTTTTTTTACTTCAATTGGTGGAAACTGGCTTACATAACTAATAGTCCTACCACACGTTTCAAATGAGTGGAAAGCTCCTTCAGGTGTGGTGACTAAGATTCAGACATTAAATTGAATCCATTTTTGGAAAGAAGAAACAGAGTAATCGAAAGGAATGAGAATATTAACACACCTGCACTGATTGACGTGGCATTATTGTAACGCTGCACTATAGCGGAGGGGGCTCAGATGTTCTCGGCAAATTAATGAATAATAATGAGGAGGATGTATTTTAGTCAGTCCGCAGGGATTTGTAGTTCTCACGCTCTGATCTTTCTTGGTTACCGTTTTACTGTCGGACAGGGAACAGGGGGGGAAAAGACAGGAAAGACACTACACAATGTGTGAGAGAGGGAAAACAAGTGAGAAATGGATTGAACATTGCAGATCAAACTCACAGCTCTTTCTATTACCTCTGAAAAGGGAAATGCTCTTACAGTGGAGGTCTAAGGGTCTATAGGCTTCCATTGTTAATGTGTAACATTTAAACTTTTTTTTTTTTGTTAAGAAGAATGAAATTCAACCTGACTCTGTGGTGATGGTTAATATGACACAGTTCATCTGGCTTGACATGTATGTAACCTGGGATATATATTTTGTTATAATATTGCTGTATTTGGTTCCCGTCTCCAGGTCTCTCACATACAGTGTAGATATCTGGAATATTTAGCTTTTATTATTTTATTTGGCTGTCAGTTGGTATTATTTTGTGCAACATGTACTGTAGTATTAAGTTCTAGGTAATCAATTTGTGACATTTATGATATATTTTACTGTACTGTTTTTATTGATTTTGATCTATTTGCGAGATTTTAGGTCAGTCAAGGAAAGAAAGAGGATCTTGTCTTGGCAGAAAATGTTTACAAGTGTGTCAGTTCTGCTGGATTTTTACAAGAAAAGTTGAGTAAATATAACAAAAGCTGAATGACTGAATGATGTGTACTTGACGACGTAACTGTGTTTTGCAGATATTCACTTTGGAATCATGTAATATGCTAGCTGTTTGAACAAAACGTGCTGTGGACAGTACAGTATTGTTTGCAAGTTTACATCCTACTCTCCTATCCTGGATTTTTTTTTTCTTTTTGTGCTGTTTTTTTATTTTTTAATGTAGGTGTTATAGTTTTTGTCCATAAACCTTGTAAATCCATCCCTCCTTCATCATAACCTGTTATGTACAGATTCCTCACCTCTTCTCATGGTAAATAGATGATGCTCTGTAGAGTTAAACCAGTATGCTGCTGTCTCTCTCCATTCATTAGGTCACATGAACCGTATGTATATACAAACTGATGTAGGATGAATACAATTAATCCATATGTGACTGATACTGTAACTTATTCTGTAAATGTTAATTTATTGCACAGTTAGAGATATTAAAACTTGAATTTAACAACTATGCTCTTCTTTTTTTATTTAATCTCAATTCGAGTTTAGAGTGTGGAAGGTTGTTTATTGCTACTTTGTATCTCCCAAAAATATGTGGTAACACTTTAGAATAGGTAACGATTGTTAACTACACTTTTCCCTCAATAAATAGTGATGTAGTTCTTAAATCTAGTTATTGGATTAGGGATGTAGGATAAGGCTTAATAAGCAATAATGGCTAATGTTCTAGTAGTATGCATGCTGATAAGTAACTAAAAGTGAAACTGTAAAGTAAAGCGTTTTCATGTTTTATTTCTCACAATGTAACTATACGTCAGAGTTTTGACTTTGTTTCTTGTAATGCAACAATTGCAAGTTTATTTGTCATAACTACGACTTTGTCGTAAAGGGCTACAGAACTCGGCGCGGCGCAGATGCACTGCTTTCGTTTAATCTAAAGTTTAAATGAACGTAGTAATGTATCGTGTGTCGTGGCTGACACAGAAGAGTGTACGCTGTTTGCATTCAGTGGATACTCTCCAAATGGTGCTACGGCGACACCATGTTATTTCTCAAACAGAAGGCTGCATGCTATGAAGGACGCATTTGTGGGCTGCTTACGTCATCAAGCCTGGTTTGTTTCAGTTAATTAAGCATTATATTTGTGAGTCATAAGCATAATACAACAATTTACACTTAATTAGGAATAATAGTCAAATTTATAACAATTTATATAATAAAATAAAATCTCCTTTCATGAGGTGTGCAGCCTACAATTGCAATCTTAACAGAGGATGTGGTCTTCCGTTTGAGAAATGGGCTATGTTGCAAAAAGGTTGAATAAAGTTATTTTTCTTTTCTTTCCATACAAAAGGTATTCCATTAGCTTCATAAATGGCAGAAGGGAGTATTCTGACCATGTCTTTAATACCCTTTTAAACCTTAACCGTGTTCGTTACTTGGCTCCTGGTTTTCATACAAAATATCTCAAATTGTGTTCAGAATACAAATGAAACTTTTACACATTTGGAGCGACATTAGGATACTTGATAAATGACTAAATTTTCTTTTAGGGTTGGAGTTAGCTGTTAACAATTGCAACGCTGTCTTCCAATTTTGAAGATTAATTCCAATTTTGACATTATAGCAGAAAATGTCCTTTATAAAGTATCTTGGGATTTGACTCTGTATCTCTCCATTTTGAATTTTGTTCTTCCAAATAGTTATGTCTCCCTGATGTGCACTGTCAAATATATTTTGCAGTTGAGACTTCTATTGCGATGCTATAACTCGCATTGTAAGTGCGAATTTATATCTTACAATTGCAAATATTTTTGACATTTGACAAATGTTACTGTCTCTTACAAGAGATCAATTTGAAATCAAATATAAAGTCACTTTGTAACCGTGACTGTCTCCCAGATGTTCCTTTCGCAGGGAGTTTGACTGACAGGCGATCTGACCAATCATAACTCAGAATCTGCCATTTTGGACTGGAAACATTAACTTGGGTGGATGTAAACTTGAACAACAGTGTGTATTGATGTCTTTCCATGGTTGAAATAAAATACCTTGATGTTCATTCATGTTTTTTTGTGCTTTAAGTAAATATGAAAATACCATCAATTTACGAGCTGCTTCAGGCACTACAGCAATCTCACTATTCACCACACATTTAAAAGACAAAGCGTTATTTATTGTTAAATCTGAGACTGTCTTTGATATCAGAAATAACCTGTTCTGTCCTGTCTGTTGCAGTTAAAGCATTTATTTATTTAAATTGCGATGACATAACTAAAAATACAGAAAATCTTCTGCAATGTGATTATATCTCTGAATACCATATTCATAGTAATTCTTTCTAGTAGTTATGCAATTATTTCTCATCTTTGTGACTTCAAATCACTCAATGCGACTTTGTCGTACTCTACACATTTCAATTGTTCTGGCTTCCTATTAGAAGGATTTTTCTGAAGAAAACAAGTGCACACACTTACCACAAGACAAGGGTTGTCTTGTGTGGTTGCCAAGGCATCGCTATGTTGACGTCTTGTGGGCCCCATGCATGAGCATAAGTACCAGTTACGCTTGGTTTATCAAACACCACTAATTATCAGTTATTCTGAAGGTGTCTCAATAGCTTGGTAATTGTAATCAAGAAGAATGGCGAGTTCCCAGGTTTTCTCAGGTATTTTAGGCTGAATGTTGAGCCGAGAGCAGTGGGGCACTCCAGCTCCCTGAAATCAATCAGATGTGCTGGAGAATAGGACTTCCATAATGAAAAGAGAAAGAGATTATCCTCAGTATTCAGTCTTTAATTATTCAACAATGATATAAATATCGAGCAGAGAACTCTAAGAAAGCAGCCGCTGGGGAGAGGAAGGACTGTGTGGGGACCAGAGCAAAGGATGTAAAATGCGATAATTGTCATGTTGAAAGGGCAGTGAAAGGGAGGATGAGGGCAGTGTAAGGTGAGAGACAAATTTCTCTGTGACTGTCGAGAGGGAAGGTGACATTAGATGTGGGAGTTTGTGAAAGAGACAGCCAAGATGATGACAGCCGAGTTTGAACTGAAAGATGAGGTGTCATGGGCAGCATTTGTAACCAGAGCTACTCTTTTTTTTTTCTCTTTCTGGTGTTCATTATGTTGAAATTTCTCACTCAGGACTTTGTGACTCACTGATTCCACTGCTGAGATAACTGAGGGGAGACACATGAGAAAATGCATTATTTTGATTGTCAATTTGGAGATGTACGTTACAGACTGGAACGAGCCTTGTTCATTCAGAACTCATCATTGATGAAACTTTTGTTTGTTGAAGCGTTGCAGCAGTTACTTGTGTTCAGAAAATAGAAAGTGTTTTACACATTTCTGAAAGAAGTCCTCAAGGCTGCATTTGATTGACAAAAAATACTGGAAAAACATCCACAATCCAAAATATTATTACTAGGGATGTAACGGTATAAAAATTTCACGGTACGGTAATACCTTGGTATGAATGGCACGGTACGGTATTTATTGAATTATTTACAGGAAAAACAAAACTAATGAAGAGACTCAAAAAAAGTACCAGAAGTGTTTTTTAAACAGTTTACATGAACACTGAACATATCAATGACTCACACATTAGCCATCTATCTTTAAACTTTGAAACAATAACTTCATTTTTTCAATTTTAATAACAAAAAATTATTAAACCTTCCACACATCTGATTTCACCTGTCGCTAGATGACATCATATGTCAATTTGCATATTCATTAAGTCAGTGCCTCATATTATCTTTTTGCTTCTCTGTGGTCACATAATGTTATTCAATGCACCCCAATTCTCAATATAACTGTTTTCACTGAGATATTTAATGGTTTCTGTTGTCAGAAAAACAGAATTAATATGAAATAGTGACTGAAATGCACCCCATTATAAGGCCTACTGAACTAGCTCTACCTTACAATATGTTAATCTAGATTAAAATCCTGATTTATAATCAAGCATTGTCTGATGAAACCAAGTACACTTAAGATATAGACAATGGCTATGCTGTGATTTTGGCTATATTTGAATGTAAAATAGAGTTAGAAGCAACATAATATCTGTTTTAACTCGCTGAAGAGAACAGACGGAGAGAGAGGGGTGAGCGCGCTGGGAGAACAAGAACAAGAGCTCACGCGGCACTACCAGAAACTCACTGTGGTTTGTCCAAGAAGTCGCTAGATTTGTCGCTAGTCGCTTTTAGGGAAAAATGCCGCCAAGGGGGTCTGAAAAGTCGGTAAATATAGCGACAAAGTCGCTAAGTTGGCGACACTGAACGACCTATCGTTTTATTGAGTCATGCGACCACGGTAATATAGGAAAAAAATGTGCTATTGCGGTACGACGGTATTTACAATACTGTTACATCCCTAATAATTACAATTTAAAAAACTTAATGTAATTTATTTCAGAAATTACTCTAGTCTTCAGTGTCACATGATCCTTCAGAATTCATTCTGATATGCTGCTCAAGAAACATTTATTATTATTAATATTTTTAATTATGTTTTTTGACTAAAATAATTATAAAACTGTTTCAGCTCAAGTATTGCATGCCATGCTGCATTCAGAGCTTGACACGTGGTGTCCGCTGCCCACAGACAGGCTGAGTTTGTGTGTCACACCTAAAGGAACAGATCCCAGGTGAGGTAATGATTTCACTGATCTTACCTGTCTGTGAACAACCTTGGAATAGATGGATCAGTGGAGGGGTGTGTTCTTAGTGGAAGAAAAAGAGAGCGTGAGATCAAGACAGTTCTGATGAATAGAACTGATGCAGAAATAGGGAGAGCGTAAAAAGTTGGCCTTGTAAAGAAAGATTTTTCTGAAACTGGGTTTAAAAAAACTGATCCAGACAGAGATTAGAAGATGGCCCTACTTGATCAATCATTCTCTCTGTCTATTATTCTGTCTGTCTATCTATCTATCTATCTGTAATTTTATAATATCTGTTGTTCTGTCGTTCTATCTATTGTTCTATTTATCGATCATTCAATCATTCTGTCAATCAACAAAAATATAAACGCAGCACCTTTGTTTATTGGGGGTCTGGGGACTCAGAACCGGTAAGTATCTGGTGTGACCTCCATTTGCCTCATGCAGTGCAACACATCTTCTTCGCATAGAGTTTATCAGATTGTCAATTGTGGCCTGTGGAATGTTGGTCCACTACTCTTCAATGGCTGTGCGAAGTTGTTGGATATTAGTGGGATTTGGTATGCGCTGATGCATACGCCGGTCAAGCACACCCCAAACATGCTCAAAGTGTGACATGTCCGGTGAGTATGCTGGCCATGCAAGAACTGGGACATTTAAAAGATCCTATAAATCCTATAAATCTAACCACTTAATAAAAGTAACAGCACACATCAAGCCACACAATTTGAGATATGATTCATATATGTAGCACATGTGGCACCAGGATGAGTTAAGCTTGTTATAGCAAGCACCACTAATAATAATTGCTTCAAGTTAATACTTCAAATTATTCATAGTCAGGCCAATACTGCAGAGAGATACATTTGCCTCTCCCAAATGAATGGTAATAGGCCTACTGGTGTGTGGAAACAGCACCTCTTGTGCGAATGCACATCCCCAACAGTGAAACTATAGTGCTTATGGACTGATGTAAATGATTTGCCTCCACCGCATGCCGTTGTATATGTAAATGAGAGCTTCTTGAAAGTGGCTGCACAAAAACATTTGCAGCGGGGAATAATGAAGTGCTCCCTATCCTACTGTACTCCTCTGTTTGCGCTCAGCAAGGACAATCTATTGTCATGAGTATGACAGCGTCTGTATGAGTAATTACTGCAGACACTGCACACTGTCCAATTTCCCTTCCATCTAATGGGAGAGCACAGAACTAATGCTCAGAAGACTTTGAGGGCGATCCTCCGATGAAATGAGATGTGGCAGCGGTTGGGCTTTACATATGGCCATCCATTTGATTACTCTGGTGCACCAGTGGTTGCAAACATGAAAATTGTGTCGCATTTCTTCCCAGCAAATCAGAAAGTTTTAAAGGTCATTATTGACTTTGTGGGAAAGAGACTGCTGAGGTGTTGACATCGTAATGGACTAGGTCTATAATTAAATGTTTGCCTGCACCCTCACTCACATGATAAATGCTGCTCTCATCGAATAGTGAGATATCATTTTCAACCAGCATGACTCATCCTCCCGTCTTCCACTGCCAAGAACAGAGACTCAGGATTTAGAGCAGCACTTTCACAGAGGAGCTCTTCCATTCCCAAGCTCCAAACAAAAAACTACAGTAGGAACCAACTTTTTATTTCGTCAAGGAAATACAAGAGCATAGCTTTTCTTACATTGACTTGTAGGCTATTCCGAAAGCTTTATTCACTGCTTGTTCCCTTGGGAAATCCTTATACGTTTTTAAGTTAAAAACGGAATGTTGAAAAGACTTTGAATTTGTTTCTTTTGCATTTTATTTTAAAGCATTTGCTGCAAAAAATATTTGGTTTAAGAAAACAGTGTCTTCTTTATGTTAATACGTAATTCATGTTGGAGAACAAAACATCTCTTCAAAACAATATAAGCCACAGCTCTAATTTTATTTATAAATTGTAAATTGCCATTGCCAAAAACCACTGACAATTCCTTAGAGAATCCATGGCTCAAAAATGCTAATTTCCAACTGGGTAATAGGACAACAAACTGAACCGCTTTAGTTGTAGGTAAGCTTAGGTTTATAGGCTTTGGTTTTGATGCTTTGCTGTTGTCACATAACACAGCCTTGGCAGTAATAATCAGTTGAGTAATTAATTATGCAAATACGTTAAAGAAAGAAGATCAGTGCAAATCTCAATGCAGATATACATATGCACACTGTTAAAAATGGAAATAAAACATTATTGAATTATATTTTCATCATGTAATATTTTTCTACTTTAAAAATTTATGTTAATTAACATAACATTTTGAAATGTACAAATGTACAAGAGTGTGTCATTTTTAATAAATGTATTCAATTGATTTAATAAAACGGTTTAAGCGTTAAATTTATGCAGCAGCCGAAGTAAAAGCACAAATCGGAATGCTGCGAGTCTTGCAATCAGAGGAATCTGAACAAAAATTAATAATACATAATAACTGGCTAATGCATCTGTGGATTTCTAGATGATAAATTTGTAAAAGTTCATTGCTTGAGTGAATGTGTGCACTTATTTACAACAGCTGCGAACATATATAGATATTTGAGATAAAGTAAATTTCTATATAATTCTTAAATGTTGAATTGTTGAGTACACAGAATAGAATTTGTGGTAAAATCTCTTATTTGTTCATGGATTGCTTGAACAAGTGGAGGCCTAAAAATTTGAAGCAAAAGTTAATAGTATTTAACAAAATAAAATATAAATTTGTGAATTTAAATTGTACTCTAAATAACCTTAAGCAGCAATTAAGCTGTTATTTATTACTGCTGCCAGTTTTATTCCAGTATATGCCTTAAAAACACTGAGTAGTCAGACAGGAAGTGACAATTGAAGCACCAAACCAGCTTAAGATGGTTAGCTAATCATAACTTGTTTATGGTCTCCTGACCTGGACAAGTCATGGTGTTCAATTGGACTCCCAGCTAAAAGACTAAGCAAGCAAATCGGCTTCACTCCACAGAAAAGAATCAAGATCCTCCAGTCGACTAATAAATTTAATACAGTGACAGAATGACTACATACATCAAAGTGACACTTCACTAGAAGAGGAGATCTGGAGACCACGGGCTTCCATTGGCTCATGCACCCTGCGCAGGGAGGAGGTCTGCACTATTTATCTGGGATATGAGCGCACCATCTGTCTTTCCGTCAGCCAATGAGCGCTTTAATTCCCACTCTATTCAGCGGCGGTGTCTTCATGTAGTGAGCGGACTGCACACTACAGACTGCAGATGAGAGAGAGGCGCACTGCCCTGTGACGTCGCGAGCGAGCGAGGGACAGTAACGTTACCGAGAGCGCGAGGAAGGAGAGGGAGGCTCCGGGAGCAGTCGTCGTTCGTCGTCTGTGTGTAGCTATACCGTGTTTTTGTTGTTTCTTTGCCGATATTACATCATATATATTCAGTCCTAACTGCTTCCACAGAGGATACTCTCATGAGCCGTTTAATTCCCATCGACATTTGGTTTTTATTTTTTACCTGCAAGTCTTTTAGGCGACGGAATCATGGCAAGTACGCTAGCGTCTGATGTTCGTAAGATTTGCGAAAAACGACAGTCCGTCGGACGTTTGTAAACAATAGTGTGTGAACGTTTACGTCTAACACAGCTTCTTTTCTCTTTTTTTTGCCTGTGCGCTTTATTGAATTTGTTGTCACTCGTTGTAATCGAGCAATACATTTACGCGAAGCACAACTGTAT
The DNA here is from genome assembly GCA_032357475.1 of Enteromius thamalakanensis. Lineage (NCBI taxonomy): Eukaryota > Metazoa > Chordata > Actinopteri > Cypriniformes > Cyprinidae > Enteromius > Enteromius thamalakanensis. The sequence goes on along the minus strand of JAUCMT010000043.1, from coordinate 5,431,915 downwards.
ATCCTGTTCTCTAATTACTATTATTTTTTTAATTTGTAAACATTTCGACTGTTATTTAATCACACGGATATTTAAAAGCAATTGTGCAAGCTTAATCTCGCACACAAGCGACGCACGCAATATTAATCGTACAAGAGCAATTTCACGCGCACGGAGGCAGTTGAAGTTTAATACGAGGCTGTGCGTAGTGAACGCCTAGCGCGAGCAATTAAAAGCATATTTATTTACCTGTCGTACGCACACGTACACACACACGTTGGCTATATCAAGCATCCCTCAAGGACCATCTCCACAGACCGTTCCCAAAAGAGCCTGCACGACGCAGTAAGTAATATAATTGTGTGCAGTAATTGTTCTCGTCAGGGGTCTCATCTACAGTGAAACAATTTAATTGAATGTATCATTATCAGGGTTTCTTAGCAGTTTTGAGGCACCACACAGACGCTGTGTTCAGAAACTCAGCTGCTGTAGTGTAGAAATCCCACTAAAACGTCGTTTCAATGGGCCCTGCAGCGTAGTAGAGAGGCAGGTTGACCTGAAGTGTTTTTGAGCGCTTGTGTTCTCAGTCTTGTGTTTGAATGGTCGCTGTCCGCGGTGCTGAAACACATGACGGCTGATGTAGAGCATTGCTTCTCGATCCGGATTCTGCAGAGCCCCAGTACTGCATATTTTGGATGAATGCTCTAAGACCTCACATGAATACACTATTAAAAAAACGTAACCTAATCATATTATGTAAATAAAGAGCATATTTCAAAAACAATATATATAATCTTTATTCAAATATTAGTAAATATTTTGTATTTGCACTGAACACTTTGTGCTTTTTAACCTGCAGATAAAGTATTTTTTTGTAAGAAATCTTCTACCATTATGTGTGCAAGCTCCTCTCCTTGGTGTATAGGTATCTTTTTTGACTCAGAAATTAATATTAAAAATCACAAATATTTACAAAGTATCAGAAAATGCAGCACATTGAATTAAATGCTTGAATAGTGTTTTCTTGTGAAACACACCAATGAGAATTATTATTATTATTTTACAGTGTGGGTGATCATGTGGGCTTCCATTGTATCAGCTGTCTTGTTATCAGTTTTGTATTTATGCAGTAATTATGCAGTTCTTTGTTGGTAAATTATCACTATATAAACGTAAAATTAAGAAACGTAAATGTTGTGGTCACTAAAATGACATAATATAATGAATTTACCTTCCTTGCTGTATTATGTTAAAATTAGGATAAGGGAGACATGAAAGCGACCCAAAATATGTATTTTTCAAGAACAGGGTTGAGAGGCACTTACATAGTTCAGTGTTTCTTGATCCAGGTCTTGAGGACCTCGAAACTACACAGTTTGGATAAAATGCCTGTTTTTATTCCCCCTTAATTTGTAAAATGCTCTATGAAGTGAAATCGGTGTGTCAAATAAAGAAGACTTCAAAATTGTGCTGTGTTGAGGGTCCTGCAGTAGGAATACTGGGAGAAAATGGCTGAGGAACACTAGGAAAAAAAAGGAGACTGAGAAGGGGAGAGAGTGGGGGTTGAGAGGTTTTGATCGTTGTTTTTGTTTTGGATATTGATGTGAAACAGAATCTGGGGTATTGTGCTACAGTTGTTTATATTTGATTGAAATGTATGTTATGCATGAGTGTCAGTCTGTGTTTCATGCATTTTAAATGCACTGTGCATTTGCTACCTAATGGAACAATTCGTACCTGATCTGACCCAAAAACTTATTTTTAGGGGCATCTTCATTATAACATTTTTACAAAATATTTTTATCAAGTTATTTAGGTGGGCTATTATAAATTGTAAAGTCACTCTACTAAAACTAAAGATTGTTTATTGGCATCGATGGTTCCATGAAGGACCTTTAACATCTATGGAACGTTTCCATTCCACATAAGTTTCTTTACTGTGGAATGGGTTATTTGAACATTTGAATGAAAAAAAAAAGGTTCTTTTGGAATGTTCATTGAAAGGTTCTTTGAATACATAACATTGCTCCAAAGTAAACATATACATTAATAAATGAATTAATGAAATAAATTAATAAAAATTTAATTAAAATTTAAAAAAAAAAAAATTTAAAAGAGGAGTTTTGTTGAATTTTTGCAAGTAGTAGTAAACTTTTACGTTCAATGAATATATTGTGAAGTGATTTTTTTATTATAGGGCAAAGTAACAGAAACATCAAGGTCTTTATAAAAGACGGGACCCTTCTTTGGCTTGGCAGCAGCTTCATGTCTTCGTGGATGACTGTTGAACACGTCTTGAACTATGTGCAGTGTGAAATTGCACTATTTAAGAGGGTAATTCTTTGAGTAATGATGGTGGAAACGATGTGTCAACTTCTAGGCGAGTGAGAAAATAAAGAGGACAGATGTGGATCTGGTGCAAAATCGAATATTCCTGGGCTGTTATACAACAATCCTGTAGAATCATGAGACCTAATAACCTTCACAAGATCTAGTACTGTATATCATACAATTAGAGATCTACAACCAAGTGGGTTTGGCTTTTTTCTAACATAAGCCTGTCTAGATTTAGGTAATAAGGTAAAAGGTCACCCATCACAACATTGCTTTTGTAGGTTTTGTGCTCCTCGTACACTGGCTTTAAACAAGTTGCTTTTGAGTTGCAGCTTTAGTAAAGCCCTCCATTGTGAAGCATAGCTTTGTATATTCTTCTGGGTCAAAAAGGTGGCGATTCAATTCTGCGAGTTTTATTTAAGCCGTACTTTAGTGGCATTTAGCAATTATGTTGTGAAGGCTGTCTCTGTCAGTAAGTGCCAACGTTCAGCCACTATTTCATTTCACTGATGCCGTTGGCGCATGTCTGGCATATTGTTATTTCTGAGATGTTCTTCTTGACATTTTAAGTCATTTGATAGCTTTGTGACTGATGCACCTGTAATTTAAGCTTAGGTTATTCAGCCTCGCTGGCACTATGTTAGGTGTCTGGTATTGCTTTAAAGGCTCTCACATCAAAATGCTAACAGTCAGATCTCCTTTATAGCTGACACATACTGCAGAGTGACAATCAACCTAGTATGTGACTCACCTTTGCAGCTCCTTTTAGGCTTTTAGCGTTAAATTACCATGCATGTATCCATTTTGCCCAGTGGCACCTTTCATGCATATATGTGTGCGTGAGAGTTATTTCTTTACTCACATTTGTGTTTGGATGGTTTATCTTTCTGGTAATATGAGGAATTTATCTCTCAGTCGAGGTATTTTTATTGCAGTCTGTCTTTATCCAGGTGTAGAGTGTCTGGAAGCGTAAATGGGGTTAATTGGCATTTCCGTTGCGTACTACTTATGTGTTCATCAGCAAAATAAACCCCCCTGAGGCCAGAGAGTGTGTTAACGAACTCTCTTAATTAGAGGAATGATGAATAATAACGTTTTTAATCATGTCCATGTGGATCTGCTGATGGAATGCTATATTTATGCAACTAGAACAAGAGACTCGCAGCAATAAGTATAGTTGGAGTAGAATAGGTATAGATTTTAAACTTCCATTAGATAGATAGAAAGAAACAGACATTGATTGGGACAAACACTGAATGCTTATGTGGTTTGTTGTACAAATCAGTTTAAACAAGAAGATGCAGCCTCGCATGTTAATTGCTGTAATTGTTTGAAGTGTCCACAATATATTTGTCCAATGGTCAAACATTTTGTTTGGATTCACGGATAGTTTGCGGAAAAGATCATGGCCTTTTGAAGCATGTACACAGTATTAATGCAGACGTAAAACAGTGTTCGCAAACCGCACCGTTTTCAGATGGCAATTGATTTTATTCATTGGCTGGATCATTAAATGTGTGCATATGCAGCCTGGTGGTTGGAGGCGAAGGGTTGAAAGTAAAAGGGATTCGTAGTATCATCTGAAAAGGAACGCCGTTTCAGATTCAGAGGCAGACGAGCATGTTATTACATTTTGATGGAGGTTTACAAAGGCAAACATTTTTTATTATAAATAATATGAACCAGTGAATCATGCAAAAATACGACCAAGAATGTGCATTAAAAAGTAAATGGTTTCCATTTGGATTTTGTATTGATTTTAAGGACATTGCTTCAGCAAAGCCCTTTTGGTGTTGCCTACAATTTTGGAAGCGTTTGTGAATGAAATGCCATCAGAACAACTGTGACCTCTCAAGAATTCACCAATATTTTACGTGCAAACTGAAGCCAGTGGGGCAGCAACTTGGCAAATGTGAAGTTAATCAAAGGGATTTTGGTAGAAAACAACAGAATATGCTCCAACTTACCTTCTCAGTTTGCTACACTAGTTTCGCACTGTTGAATAATTTTCTAGGCCTCTGCGATCCAGTATGTTGAATGATAAAACTTTAAAAGCTAATCAGAATTGACTGGAACTTTTGCAGTCCAAAGGCAGACCAAAATGCAAAAGACAGTACAGCAAACGGTGAACACATAAAATGTAAAAATTACCTCAGGTATCCATCGCTAGTTTATTTTCTTGCCTTTTTAGAAGTTGCAGTGCAAAGACTTGTTTTTATTCTACTACATTGGTTACAATAGATAAATTCAATGTTAGATTAAAAGACACTAGCTAGATTCAAAGAAGCGCTCAAAATGTAGCAGGCTGAGGACATCTTCAGTCATGTAAACGCGACAAGATCAGCGAAAGCTAAAACTGATTCTGACTCATACGAAGGTATGAATTTTTTGTCCTCAAAGAGCGAAACTCTGTAAGCCGAGTGACAGATTCTCCCAACTCCTTTCGTCTTTGATGGATCTCATGTATACAAAAGCATCTGTTTTTCTTTTGATGTCTTTGCAAAATGTAAAGCGGCAGCAAGTCAAATACATCCCCCTTCGTTATTTTAAAACTGCCGTGCATAAACTCAGAATAAACAGACAGTTATCACTGGCTGGTGTGGATGCAAATATAAATACCTTTATAGTTGTCATTATCATGTTTGGTTTGAACAGGCCTTTACCGGCGACCCTAGATTTAATATTTTGTATTGTAGAACAGTTCTTTGTATGTTTTCCTTACTCACACTGCCTTAAAGATATGAGCTGAAATGGGAAGTCATTTCAAAGGTGGAGCAGGATGATACATTTTGAATAAACATAACAATATTTCACAATAAATTCAGTCGTTTCCATTAAAACTGGTGTTTGTGCTGCTTGCCATTTAAATAAGTTCCAGCAGTCAGTTCTGATTGGCTGTCATTATTTTTTATAGCTCGTGAAAATAGTTCTAAAAATGATTCCAATGATTTCATCTGGTGTTTATGGAATCAGAATGATTATTAAAACTTTATAGTTACCATTATCACTTTTGGTGTGAACAAAACATTTAACCACTGAATTAGACATGCTCCCTCTTTCTCAAACCATTGAGACCTTAGATAGATAGCAGAAGCACATCTTCTCATTTTTGCAGAAGTTGTCAAAAGCTATATCATGAATGACTGACAGACAGAAAGCGCCTCAAAGTCTTCTGACTGGCTAAACAAAGATCCCATCCACACAGGCTAATGCTGTCTGACTGATATTTCCAGACACCTAATTCACTGAGATCAGTCAAACAGTGACATCTCCTTCCTGATATTTCAACTAAATCACTTAGAACTGCTTCAAGAAAATAGTGTTCCGAACATAGACTTCAGCGTAGGTTTTACTTAAAGTGACACAGCGCTCTTGACTTATATGCAGATTTACACACTGAGTGATTGGCCGACTCCTATGGGAGACGCATGCTGTGCTGACTGACAAGATGGATCACTGGAAGAGGACACTTTGCTAGGCCATCCACCCTGTGTGATTACTGACTAAAGCCAGGTGAAGAAAGGCTGAAATAACTCCCGGATCAAAAGCCACTCCGGGTAACATGGCCATTACAGCGGCGCTTTAACACAAAGAAACCATCGCTGATGGACAGGCTAATTAACTTGTTCCTCACCTATACGTTTTGAGGTTTGTAACCGTTGCAGAGAGGTGCTGCAAGCGTTCAAATTGCTGGAGGCTTGACAGATTGAACCACGTTATGCGTTGTTGCGCACAGCCGGCAGGTAAATGCACTTCCTTGAGTGACATGCGAGGTCAGGACAATGAGTCCTGAGAGAATGAGAAACAGACAGTGCTGCGATGAGTCCTACACCTTTGTACTTTCTCGCCCGCCCACTCTGGTTTTGCTGACATAGTCTGTAATGCCTCATCCTAACATGCTTTCTCGATTTTGATTTCTTGCTGTTATATCTGACCTGGGGCCTCATTTATAAAACTTTCTTACGCACTGATTTGATCTTAGAGTGTTCGTACGATCAAATCCACATCAAA
>JAUCMT010000043.1:5384431-5397509 GCA_032357475.1 Enteromius thamalakanensis | reverse complement strand
CCCCGACCAGGACGAAAGCCGCATTGTTCCTCCTGGAGCTGAGGTTCGACTATCGGACGAATTCTCCTCTCCAGTACTCTGGCACTTTCCCAGGGAGGCTGAGGAGTGTGATTTCCCCCTATAGTTGGAACACACCCTCTGATCCCCCTTTTTGAAAAAAGGGACCACCACCCCGGTTTGCCAGTCCAGAGGCACTGTCCCCAACCTCCACGCGATAACATAGAGGCGTGTCAGCCAAGACAGCCCCACGGCATCCTGAGACCTAAGGTACTCAGGGCGTATCTCATCCACCCCCGGAGCCTTTCCACCGAGGAGCTTCTTAACTACCTCTGCGACTTCAGCCCGGGTAATGGTCGAGTCCGTCCCTTGGCCCCCGGCCTCTGCTTCCTCCAAAGAAGACACCTCGGTGGGGTTGAGGAGATCCTCAAAGTATACCTTCCACCGCCCGACAATTTCCCCAGTTAAAGTCAGCAGATTCCCACCCCCACTGTATACAGTGTTGGCAGGGCACTGCTTCCCCCTCCTGAGGCGCCGGACAGTTTGCCAGAACCTCTTTGAGGCCGACCGATAGTCCTTCTCCAAAGCCTTGCCGAACTCCTCCCACACCTGAGTTTTTGCCTCTACAACCACCCGGGCTGCAGTCCGCTTGGCCCACCGGCAAATATCAGCTGCCTCAGGGACCCCACAAGCATACCAGGCTTGGTAGGACTCCTTCTTCATCTTGACGGGGGCTCTGCTAAGCGTTCCTAACAGACCCTCACAGTACGTTTGGGTCTGCCGAGTCTATCCAGCTTCCTCCCCCACCAACGGATCCTACTCACCACCAGATGGTGATCAGTTGAAACGACCATAAAATCGATCATCGTCCTCCGGCCTAGGGTGCCCTGGTACCACGTGTACTGATGGACTCCCTTCTGCTCGAACATCGTGTTTGTCACGGACAAACTATGAGCTATGAACTAAAAAGCTCAGGGAAACGACCCTCTCGTTCACCATCGAGGAGTTGGGTTCCAGAGCCTGAGCTGCACATGGAGGTGAGCCCGACTATCTCTGGACGGTACCTCTCAACCTCCCGCACTAACTCCGGCTCCTTCCACCTTCCGAGGTGACATTCCATGTCCCAAGAGTCAGATTCTATGTCCGAGGATTGGGAAGTCGAGGCCCCCGCCTTCGACCACTGCCCATCCCACATAGCACCGGCCCCTTATGGTCCCTCCTGCAGGTGGTGGGCCCCACATCGCTCCTTCGGGCTGGACCCGGTCGGGCCCCATGAGGAAAGACCCGGCCACCAGGCACTCGCATATGAGCCCCAACCCCAGGCCTGGCTCCAGGGTGGGGCCCCGGCTGCGCCATAACGGGCGACGTCACAATTTTAAATGCGCTCCTATCCATATGGGGTGTTGGACCACTCTTTGTCTGGCCTGTCACCTAGGACCTTTTTGCCTTAGGAGACCCTACCAGGCCATATAGCCCCCGACAACATAGCTTCTAGGATCATTCAGCCACCCATACCCCTCCACCACGGTAATGATGGCGATCCATGGGGGGAATAATTCATTATTAATATTATTATTATTATTATATGTAGAGTATTTTTAATACTAAATGAAAATTAGAAATGTTAAAATAGCATAACCTATGCTGAAAGTTTATTACTATTGCTAAGTTTATTATTGCAACGCGAGGTCCGTGTTGTGATGCGCGCCGGCAGAAAGGCGAGGACAAGGAAATTCCGAAAATGCAAACATTTAATAAATAACTCCAATTAGAACAAACAAAGGCTGACGGGGCAGCAGAAAACAACGACACCACATAATAAACACTTCACTTACATTACTTTAACTTTGACTAACCTGAACTGAAAAACAAAGGGCTTTAAGTACAAAGAAACTGATTAACTAAAGTGAGGGCAGCTGGCAAAACACAGGTGAACAAAATTAACTAATTAGAACATAATGACAAGAACAAACCAAATCTAGACAGGACTGGACTAAACCAAAATTACAGAGACAGGGGGGACAAGGCAGACAGACACGAAACATGACAATATATATATATATATATATTTATATATAGATGTGTGTGAGAGTGTGCGTGTGTCTGTATGCATAATGTAATAAAAACTATTAATATTACAAACAAATGTGAAATTTCGAATATAATTAGATATTAAGTTATTTGTTATAATGTTTTTCCAGCCTTGGTAACATACAAAGCTGATGTGCAAAATTCTAACACTAAATTTTTGGGTAACATTTTATAATTTGTACACTATTGTCACATCCACACAAGTGTCAGTGTCTGCCTGATGACTGAGCGTGACAACTATAGGATTCTTTAGGTAAGCATTAGTAAATAGTCAGTTCATCCTTTATAAACCATTGTCCCAACGTTAATAGTCATTAGTAAGCAGGTTATAAATACAGTTATAAATGCCTTGTTCTTTTGTTCTACAACACAGAGGGTTACAAAATTTTTCAAGATGCAAAAAATAAAAACGTATAACCGCACACTTGCCTTTTTTCTGTGATTTCTGTTTATTTTTCTTTTTTTTTTAGCTGTTGAAAAATGTTGAAAAATATATTTCTGCATCGTTTTCTGCATCCCCCGGTGTTGTGTTTAACTTTTCTGTTTGGAAGATAAGTCTTAACATCTCCTTTTTTAAATGCTTCACAAGGTATAAATAGTCCTCATTTTAGATGAGCTTACAAAAACAGACAGCTGGCAAATGCAGCAGGAATATGTTAATAAACTATTTACAGTACTAACACATTGAACTACTATTATCTGTCTAAAAAATAAGATTTACAAATGTAGCTACATTTAAATAGTTTATTAATCATTTGCACACTTTCAAAATGATCTTATGAACCACTGACAACTCCTAAATAACTGGTTTGTAAAGAACGTAATAATTGATAAATTATAAATTCAGTCTTAAAGTATGAAAATACAATTATAAAACATTAGAGACATTCATATTGCTATTCATTTATGTTGCAGTATGTACTCAAATAGTTTTATTAATATTTCTAGATTTAATATTTAAATTATTTCTATTGCAGTTGGTAGTTTTTCTTTCTTGTAAGTAATTTAGTTCAAACTATTCAAACTTAATTTAAGCTATTTGCAAAGACATTTCATTTATTAAGAATGTAAAACTTTTCTAATATCCAATATTAAGAATAACCTTGCTCTAAGAGAAGTTACAATCACAATTCATTTCCCTTAAATCGCACCTTTAAAAAAATCGAGCCTGAAAAGGGCCGTTGTTGAAGATAGTTGACCATCCTGACCTGTTCCACATACAGAAGCGGATGAAGCATTCAGTCGAAGAGTGACAGCCATATTTAGCGGCATTGTGTACACGATCTTCTTGAATACAGTGTACAGTCACACGAAATGCCAGAATACATGCTTTTCAGGCTTGGCATTTCAAACGACTCTTCAGTCCCCTTAAAGCTACTGCGAGCCATGGCAGCATTTGATTTTGATAATGTTGCTCATGTTTTTGTCCCTAAAAATACCACCGCACACAAAAAGCCTGTAACACACACATGCACGTGTGAACACACAAGCCCACACAATCATGCTGGTCTCTCGTGCCCCTGGGCCCTAGGTTTGGCGATGACTGTAATTAGCTGCTGACACCGTAGGTGAACCGGGCTGTAATAGCAGGCTACAGCTACGCCGCTCTTTCTTTCTGACAGCAAATACCCGGCAGAGCGGTGAGCCCAGGGGACACTCAGACATTTACACATTAGAGGCATGAATGACTCAGATATGATGGAAAATTTGCTCTCTTCAATTTACTAGTACTATATACGTAGGGCCATATTTGTAGTTTGTGAATACAATGTGCTGTGTTAGGGAAGCCAGTGTGAATGTAGTTTAATGACTTTTTCTGAAATGATCTTGTTAAATGGAGGATAATATATATATATATATATATATTCATATACATATAAAGCCATCCAGTTTCACTTTAGTGGCAGGACTGGTGAGTTGTAGTTATGATTAAACGACTCTAAACAAAAGAGCTGCCATCATGGCTGTCGACGTCGCTGAGAAAGGACAGTGCGCCATCTAAAGGACAAAATGAGCGTTGCTTTTTGTGATAAATGTTGGTAGTGATTCTGTCGACGTATTAGCAAATTAGCAACGATTACGAAAGAAATCCTTTGGAAAGTATAATAATCTTTGATTATCTACCTATATTTTACCTTTTCTTTTTTTTTATTAGGTTGTGCTATCATTCGCCCACCAAGAGATGGAGGAATCAGATACAGGGGTCTCACACAAGAACAGGTGTGAAGATTTAATTTATTAGCAACTTGTTTATTAAACATGTACTGTAGATCTGTGTGGGTTTAGATTGACTACACTGCTTTTGAATGTTTTTAATGTTTTAAATAAGTTTATTAAGCTCGCAAAGGCTGCCCTTCCATTTAAATACCATTATGAACATTTTTCAGTAAAAACCATTACTGTGTTTAAAAGTAAACAGTAATATTGTGAAATATTATTACAATTTGGTAGCACTACAGTATATTTTAGTCTTGTTACTCACTATTACATACTATGTAGTTAGAATGATTACAATAACTAGGTAATAACTTGGTACTAACCCTGAACCTCCCCATGTACAATAGTTACCGAGTTATATTTTCTCACTGTAAGTACATGTATGTACAGTGAGAAATAAAGTACTTTCAACATACTTTAAAATAAAGTAAAGATTTGGAAAGATTATTTATTTTAAAAAATACAGTTGTGCCATTCCCGCTTTCATGGGAACTGTTAGATGTTTTCAGGATTCTTTGCTGAATAGGAAGGTCAAGTCTTTTGTAACATTATAAATGTCATTTTTGATCAGTATGCTACTAAAGTTAGTATTATATTTAGTATAAAGTATTAGTTTTGCTTCTTTCAAATAAATAAATAAAAATAATGTATGCGTTAGTTCAAGTTAGTTGTAAGTGTGTTCTTTGTGTCTGAATGCAGATCCGCAGTGTTCAGGTGTTGCCCGTGGATTATGAAATCGAGTATATCTGCAGAGGAAACAGAGTGATCGTGGGACCGAAGGTCAGGAAGTGTCTCCCTGACGGCACATGGACTGACCTGAACCAGCGCAGCAATTGCTGTATGTTCTTCTCATTATTCCGTACCAGCAAAGATCTAAAGTGTGCCTATAGAAAGGCTTGATTGGAAGCATTGTTTCCACATGTTTTTTTTTCCTGTACTTTACATAACAGCTTGTTTAATCAAGTGAAGTTCATCCATCTTCACAAATTAAAATAATCAGTGATGTGATGCCATAAATGTTCAGCTGGGAGCATCATGTTTTTTAAGCACACAAAAGAAAGAGGAAAGTTAAGTTATGATGACATGCAAATGTACTAAATGAACTTATGAGCTTATTAAGAAATATGAAGTGACTTTTTATGCCGTTGCCAAAATTTTTATATTTTTTATATTTACAGGGTTCATTTTCATTTTAGTTTAGCTTAAGTATTAGTATTTTTGCTCTGTGCAGTTTTTATTTTTTTTATTTTAATTTATTTTTACATTTCATTTTCACTTCTGTTTATCAATTTTGTATTTTAGCTTAAACGCTTTTTAGCTGCCAAGGTAACATTAATTACTTTGTGTAATTCTAGTTTTTAAGTTAATGTTTAAATTTAATATTTATATTTACCTGTATTTTAGACTTTTTCTGTAATTTCCAAAAGACTCACAATTCATTGTTTATATCCATACAGTACTTATCGGACATTCAGTACACAAGACTATGATTGTCAATAATAGCTAATCATAAGTTTTTCTGCATCTGCTTTCAATCGTACTGAGCACATAGCATAGTTTCTACATAGAGGAGACTAATAATGTTTACAGTATTTAGTAGTTACCTTCTGTAGCAGCTCTGGCAAACACAGCTCATCAAGTAAGAATTTAGTGCAATGTATCTCATTATATGTTTAATTTGTTACAATTCACAATACGTCTGTGCTTTCATTTGGAGCAAATGTGCAACAGATAACACAAATATGTCACCGAAGCCTACCATCTTGTCATGCTGAGTGAAAAATGCGTAAGTGATGGAGGTGTTTTGTCACTGTTTTGGTGTGAACAGTAGAAAAACTGTTTATCAGGAAACCTGATAGATCTGGTTTGCTAAATCAGCAGTCATGTTTTAAGATGTCAATAAATATGTCAGTTATGTCACACAGTGTATGTTTACCTACAATATAAACCATAACTTCTCTTTGAGCTGTTCTTAAATGAATCTGATTTAAATGACCTTAGACTAACAGTACCTCAGAATAAAGTGAGTATTGATTATGGTGATGTTTGACATGGAATATCAGCATAATGCTTAGTGTAGCTATTTTCAAACTAACTCCAGGGATCCACATGAAGAAAAACAATATAATAATAAATAAACAAATGAAGACGTTAAACCAGTAAATAAATAATGAGGTACTAGTTTACATTTAGTATTTTTAGTCCATACACATATCATTAAACAAATTTGTGCCCCCATAAACCACAAATACCAACACACAAATAAACAAGAACAAAACAGGCATCATGTCACGATCCCAGCCGGAAGTGCCAGCGAGCTCCACTAGAGGGCACTCCCTCCACTCCGCCGTATATCAGACTCTCTGTTGCTCACCGGACTCCATTACCCAGAACTTTCCTCTTCCCCACAGCTGTTGACGATCAGTCACGCCCCCTTCACTTCACTTCAGCATAAATACCAGTCACTTTTTACAACCCAGTGCGAAGTATTGTGATTGCCATTTGCATCCCTTCCTGAGCGTTTTCTCTGTGTTTACTTTTCTGTTTTGGACTTTAGACTGTTTACTGTTGTTTGTTATTCTCGCTTTTTTTTTTTTTTGAGCATTAATAAAAGGCTGCACTTAGAACCGCATCTCCCTCGACTTAATCATGACACATCAGTTCAGACCTTTAAAGTGTCCTGCTTTTTATTTTTTAAATGGTGTTAACACAAAAGAGCTGATGCGTGTGACATAATCACTGCCTGACGCAAATATGAAGTACTACAGATGGCCGTTGAGCATATTGTGCATTATATAATTGGTCTCTCAGGGTGATGCGTTCTGTTCCTGTTATCCTTTCATTGCTGATGATATAAAAAAAAATGGTAAGACTACCATATTTTACCTTTACAAAGCATGTAAAGACGAATTAAAACTTCCATTCCAGACTGCTCACAACAAACATAGATCCTAAAGGTATATAAACCACCTTTTAGCATCAAGTCAGCACAACAGTTTTGATAACTAATGGTCTGTGTTCTCGTCAGTGCTGCCGTGTGCGCGGGTCTGGACATCTCTGGAGAACGGCCGTGTGACGGTTCACCCTCCCGGCCCAGCGGTGGAGGGCACCATACTGCACTACAGCTGTCTGGAGGGGTTCATCCTGGTGGGCAGAAACAGCACTCAGTGCACTAAATTGGGCAAATGGGACTCACCCAAACCTGTCTGCCACTGTGAGTGCTAGTGTATTCATGTACTTTCACACCTTGTCCAAATGTACATTTTATTCATTCCTAACATCCTGTTACTATCTTTCTCCTATTTCCTGTTTCTAATGTAGATGACAGACATTATACAGGTAAGAATGTTTTTGTATTCTGAGAAGAGATCGTTTTTGCAATAAACTGAAACTTTATAAAAGGATTAATTATCCAGAAGTTTCCAAACAGAGGACCATTGTTATGCCAAACCATCTAACCTAAACACTTTAAACTACGTTACTTAAAATACTCTGTGTTTCATTATTATTAAATAATCTCAAATGTAAACATGGTAAAAGTGCACCATCCAGTCAGGATAATTGTGTGACACACACATTTTAGGAAAGCCTGTCTTGATCTATTATAACAGGTAATTTAAAATGTAAACATAACATAAAGTGCAGTTGCAATTTCGTTGGCGAACTAGCTCTCCATGCTGCTCCACTTAGGGGACACGTTACAGCCGGGTGATGGCGACGCAAGTGGCATGCTTGCAAACCGTGTTTTGTTGGCTGACAGTCTCTTTGCCTTGCGCATCATACTCGACGGTGAAACCAAAATGTTCCCACACAGCTGATTTGTAGGATGATGGTGCATCTTCAAATTTCCTTTTCTCCGATTCACGTTCAGCCGCCATGATCACATAGTCGATAAAGTTCTGTAAACTTCACCTCACTCTGCGTCTGCGTTCAGAGCGCTAATTGGCTCTTGGGAAATTCAGAAAAATTCTGATTAGTTGATTCATTGTTATGGAGCTACACATATCCCCGGGTCCTGAGAAGTTCTGACCATCGCCAGATTGTCTACGCGCTTAATACATAGAAAATGCCCATTTTAATGAAAAAGTTTAATGCCTCAAATAGGCTACCGAAATATCGCGGTTCGCGTGAGTGTGCCGAACCGAACAGAGTGAACCGAACGGTTCGATAAACCACCGAAAAACGTTGCATCCCTAATATCCACACTGCTTTTTGAAAACCATTTATAAGAAAGCCATGCAGAAGGCTTATAAAGCAAAATCTTATTCTTCACAATTTAATGAATTTATGGGAAAAAAAATATATTTGTGACAGTCTGGCCTGATCTATAAACCTTAGCCTCCACATATCAGGATTTATGTAGGAACAATAGCCAACATATTATTTAAATAAAAAAAGCAGCACCTAGTGACACAGAATGAATTTCCATTTTCATTCATACCAATGCAAAAATATCAAGAAATGGGCGACAAAATTTGTTGATGATAAATTTTGATGTCAACAAGAAACAAACTTGTTTCATTGAGTCGACTCTTTCTTTTGAGAGACACTAACTTTATAAATGGTGCACGTTTAGATTTAAAACTAAGGATGTTTTCATTCACTTAGAGCTGTGTTGCACACACCATGAAAGGGAGTTTTCGAAAATTCATAATAGGGGCACTTTAAATAATTATCCAAAAGTTAACTTTTCTATACTTTTAAAGCATAAATATGAATGAACAGCTTTTACTGTATGTGGTAATGACAGAAAAGATTGCATGGCTGTGAAAATTCTTTGATAAATTGCAAAATGTGTGAATATGTTGACATGCTTTAATGTAAAAACACATTATTTTTCAAATACTGTACATTATTGTAATTCCTCTATGACCCACCTTTCTCAAACTCGTCAATTTCTATAAAGACCCTCCTTCCAACAAGCACAGTCTGCTCTGATTGGCCAGCTGACTCAGTGCATTGTGACTGGACGAACCCCACAAGCATGTGTCAGAAATGTAACACCCCTTTCCAGAGTGTTATGACTTTAGCTTTCAAAAAAATGTAAATCGAGTTAATAATGTGCTTATTAGTTTTACCAGTAGTTTAAGCCCAAAAACAGAACAGAACAGAGCTGTGTGCGCTTTGAATATATTTGCAGTACACAATTGACTCCACTGAGTGACCCTGTCTCTCTCTCTCTCTCACACACACACACACACACACACACAAGCACACAATGCGTTTTAAGGCAATTTCACCCAGAATGCAGAATGTGCTGCGCTAGGAATGGCTTAGGCCACGCAAGCACAAAACTACACATTTAAACAGTCAATAGCAAATACTTTAAGTATGTGTTAAACGACACATACTTACAGTTTCTGATTCTGAAGAGCCAGAAAAGCCAGCAAAGACTGAATTTAACAATTTGTTTTTTTTAGAAATAGCCTTTGCACATCTTTTGTACTTTCGTTAATAAAACTGTCGTCCGTAAAATGCGTTGCACAAATTCGAACATCTGGGTTGTAAGTAACCCTAGTGATTCCTAACTGAATAAACTTTCAGAAAGCCAAATAAAGTGCTTTTGCTTTGGCACAGAAACACACAAGAGTCTCCTGCATCAACACTGCTGTGCTGAAACCGCCCCTTCTTTCTTTGCTGAGGTAGAGGCAACACTCCTTGTGGAGTGGGCTCTCAGTCCTATGGGGCACGGCTCTCCCTGATATAGATATGACAGGGAGATGGCTTCCACCACCCAATGGGCCAGCCTCTGTTTGGAAACAGCATTCCCTTTCTGCTGACCTCCAAAGCAAGCTGTGTGCCAGTGCCTCCATGCCGAGGGGTGCCTCGGACAGGGAATAAAACAGGCGACTATGGGCAGACTTGGGGGAGGCAAAGAGATCTCTGCCTCGCTGAAGTGGCTCCATATCAGCTGGACTACCTGGGGGTGGAGCCGCCATTCTCCAGAGTGGGTGGACTGCCGTGAAAGCTGATTGGCTGCACGGTTGAGTGTACCTGGAATATGAACGGCGCGCAGCGACCAAATGGGAGAACCTTGTACTGAGATGCTCGACCCTCGAACGCAAACCGCAGAAGGGGCCTGTGGCAAGGTAAGATCGAGACATGAAAGTACGCATCCTTCAGGTCGATGGCTGCAAACCAATCCTGGTGCCGGATGCATGTTAGTATGCGCTTCGGCATGAGCATCTTGAACGGCAGCCTGAGAAGGGACCAATTCAGGGCTCTGAGATCCATGATTGGTCTTAGCCCACCTCTCTTTTTGGGCACGATGAAGTAAGGACTGTAAAACCCAGACCTCATCTCGGCTAGAGGGACAGGCTCGATTGCGTCCTTCGCCAGTAGGAAAGCAACCTCCACACAGAGGACATTGTCATCCGTGTCTGAGTGAACACGGGTATAGAGAATGCCTCTGTACCTGGGCGGGCGCCTGGCGAACTGAATGGCATAGCCGAGGCGTACTGTCCGTATCAACTGCCCAAGAAGGGTTGGGGAATTGTAACCAGGCCTCCAACCGAGTCACCAGGGGTATCAAGGGAACGGTAACAGTTGTGCCCTGGTGGGGCAGCCTGGTGGGGAACCAGGGAGGGGACCGGCCCCAGACGGTTGAACGTCCTGGGGGCGAATCCGGCCACTCTTGGCAGGCCTTACCTTCCTCGCTGGTTCCCGCGCAGGCGATCCAGGCCTCCGGGTCTGCATCGGAGGACAAAACACAGTGGTTAGATGGAGACCTCGGGGCACTGGGCCCAGAGGTGAGGAAAATTGGTCTTTCAGTGAAAATTTAGGTAAATTTTGTTCTTGGCTCGACGTCTCTGAGCCAGCCTAGTATAGTGTGCCTCAGCGGGATACAGAGCAGATGGGACTGGTTTTGGTGCTGCGAGGGGGGCTTTGTTTACTCCCGGTGCAGCAGAACGTGGCTGATGGCCTCGGCCTGCTGCTGAACTGCCGAGAACTTCTGGGGGCAAAGTCCTCGTCTGAAGAGGCCAAACTGCGAGATGGGCGCATCGAGAAAGTGAGCTTTGTCAACGTCGGCCATCTCAGTGAGGTTGAGCCAGAGATGTTGTTTTCTGGGCCACTGCGGTGGCCATCTCCTGACCAAGGGCTCGTGCGGCAACCTTAGTCGTCCGAAGAGCGAATTCGGAAGCGGCACGGAGTTCCTTCATTATGCCCTGGTCAGATCCACCCTTGAGCAGATTTTTCGTACCCGACCTGGTCAGCTCCTCATGCACCTCCGGGAAGAAAGGCACTGAGGGGGGCCTCAGCCGGGGCGCGTGAGAGGGAGGTTAAACCTGAGCTGGTCTCTCCTCCGCACCAGGGAGCGCTTCAGCACTCAACTCTCACTCTGATGAAGTGGGAGACATCTCAACATCCTTGGGTGCACCGAAGGAGACGCTTGGCCCGGTATTATGCAGGGGAACAATCTGCTTCGGAAGCACCACGATGGAACTACGGGTGCCGGCAGAAACGCCTCGTGAGACATTCTACACGGTCACCGACAATCCTTTTTTCTTCTTCCAGCAGACTCTCAGCATATACTGCCTGGCGAGTGCTCCGAAAGCGAAAAGCTGCATGTGCAATCCAGCCGTGCCCTCTTATTATTGCACGCCAATATCCATTGGCCTTTTTCCAAAGACTCGAAGGCGATTGGTCTCTCATGCGAGATCCCATATGTAACATCGAAATTAACTCGACTGAAGGGGAACTTGAAATCACACCATAAGACAGATGTGCCAATACTTTTTAGCAGCTAAGAACGAGGTGCACTTAATTGTACTGACTGTACCTTAAATCTGTACTTGAAGGTATTATTAAACAATATTAATGAAATACCACCTTAATGTACTTAAAGTACATTATTGTGTACATTATTATTAAGTATATTATGTTTTTTATTTTCGTTGTGGTTTAAAGGCATCATCAATCGCTTCCACAGAAGAAGTTTACCGCCTGCTTCTATGTCCCTGCCTGTTTAGCCCTGCCCACCGATTTGCAGATGTAATAAGTAAACAACACAAATGCTGGCCTATGTACAACCAAATGATACGTTTTATATGATGAACTTTATTTTTAAAAAAGTGTCAGACTGAATAACTATTACTTAGTTTAAGATTATTGAGTTATTTGTGCATTTTAGAGCTAAATCACATCAACTATTGGCCAATCATAATCTACAAATCTACAATCTGCTACTTCTGTTTAAGCAAATAAAAATCTTGATAGCATCATTACGACGGCATTTTAGTGGCACCAAAAAACAAAATAGAACATCTAAAACTACGAGACTAAAGTCGTAATATTTCGAGAATAAAGTTGAAACTACGAGAATAAAGTTGAAACTACGAGAATAAAGTCTAAATACTATGTGATTAAAGTCGAAATATAACGAGAATAAAGTAGAAATATAACAAGAATAAAGTCGAAATACAATGAGAGTAAAGTCAAAATATTATGAAAATAAAGTCAGCCTAGACTGCCATAATTACTCCAGTCTTCAGTGTCACTTTCAGACCTTTCAGAAATCATTCTAATATGCTCATTTATTATTATCAGTGTTGGAAACAGTTGAGCTGCTTAATAGTTGTTGTTTTTTTGGATACTTTGATCATTAAAATATTAAAAAGCATTTATTTAAAATGGATAATAATGTTCAAAACTTTTCATGTTTCACTACTGTTCAAAAGTTTGGGATCAAGTCACTTTTTTTTTATTTATATAGCGCTTTTAACAATACAGATTGTAGCAAAGCACTGAACATTATCAAATAGAACAACAGAGT
>JAUCMT010000043.1:5355414-5376376 GCA_032357475.1 Enteromius thamalakanensis | reverse complement strand
TTATTCCTGTGATGCAAAGCTGAATTTTCAGCATCATTACTCCAGTCTTCAGTGTCACATGATCCTTCAGAAATCATAATAATACTAATTTGCTGTTTAAGAAGTATTTCTTATTTTATCAGTGTTGAAAACTTCTTTGATTCTTTGATTACTATAAAAAAAAAAACATTTATTTGGAATAAAAATCTTTTGTAACATTATAAATGTTGCTACTCTCAAATATGATTCAATTTAATTAATCTTTGCTATTAAATTAGTTATTTTCTTTAAAAAAATATTTCCTATTCTTATGGTAACACTTATTGGACACACTATTAACTATTAACTACGACTTTTCCCTTAATAAATTCATAATTTGCTAATTAGTAAAGTAAGTAGTACGGTTAAGTGTTGTGTAGGTTTAGGAATGTAGAATAAGGCAAAATTTCTTATTAATTTCTTATATACAATCCAACGTGTTTAAAATTGAACTGGAAATTAGGTGCTGGGCGTCCGGCTAGTGGAGAACTGGACCCAACTTAGCCTGGTTCTCCCAAGGTTTTTTCTCATTCTGTCATGAATGGGGTTTTGGTTTCTTGCTGCTGACGCCTCTGGATTGCTTAGTTGGGGAAACCTGATTTCCAGTGATTATCGACTACAGAGACCGTCTATGCATTTGATAAACAAAGTTTTCTTCTTTTATTTCTTAGCTCAATTTATTGAGGTAATTTCTTCATTTTCAGGGTTTCAGATTTTCTGTTGCTGCCCACGAGAATATTTAAATCGCTTACTGTTTTTTGACAAACAGGGATGTGTGGAAGCCAAATTCCCATACAAATATGCATCTGTGAGTTTAAACACAGGAATAAATCTAAAAGTGAAGTTGCACTGTGCTATAATGTGTAATTAGAGACGGAGCTCTTAAACTGAAGCAATGTCAGCAACAGGCATGTAGTAAATTTGCTGTACATTTCTATATAAAAAATAATGATAATGATTTTAGCAGGACTGTATTATGTGCTCTGCATTAAACCCATTAAAGTGTACACAAACAGCAGTGAGAAGTGAACAATCAAACATACATACCATGAACACACACCCGGAGCAGTAGATAGTAAATAGTGCTATTGTTATGTTATGCTATCTTTCTTCCGGTCGGTTTTTATGTTGTTACTAGCTTTACATGCAGACAGAGTCTCCTTATTAAAGACAAAACCACATTGAACTGCGCATTGCAGACTAAAATTATAGCCTGCATAAATCAGTTTGGTGGGGTTTTATGAATTTTTGTTATTTTCTGTTAGCCAATAATGTCAGAAGTGAATGTATACAGACGTATTAGGCCTTGCCATGTACATGCAGCCAAAACCAGAAAAAGCAGGTGGAGTTGGCAGTTACTGAAGACCACATCATTTAATCTAGCAGGTGTGCACGTCAAGTAGTTGCATTGTCATTCCTCTCATTACAAAGTGAGTGTAGAAAAAGAATGCAAAATAGCTTTACTGCAACCACGGTGTTCAGTGCAACAAAAGCGATGACCATGACAGCTGACAGCAATGGAGCGCTGGAATATTTCTCAGCAAGACTTAAAAGACGTCGTTGGAAATTGGCATTACCTGCTGTCCGCTATGTAGCGTGTTTCCGACACAAATAATAGAGCTGCATAATTGCACTCTGATAGTTTGAAAGAACCGAACAGACTGAGCTCAACAGTAATTTATAAGAACCGCACACTTTAGAGCATGCCGCTTTTTAGCCAGGAGCGTTAACCATCAGTGGGCTAGCGGAGGATTTAGAGGGACAGACGTTCAAAACAGCAGGTGTGTTATTAAGCAGCGCCTGGTCATATTTCACACTCCAATTCAGCAGAGCAGCCGGGAGCTGCGGATGCGGCTCGCTCAATGTGCCGCAATCCCGGCACGGATAGATTCTTCCGTTGCTTTGTTATTAAAGCAACCGAAACTGACACGGTTTAAAACTTCTCTGTTGTGGAAGAGCGTGATTGTGCCTTGGCTCCTCAGTCATCTTGACGGCTGAGTGATCTGTCTCCTAATATTCTCCGATTCATTTACTTCTGGGAGGCCTGGGGAACGGGCCTCGATGCAATTCTGAACTCTGGCATTTAGCGGTAAATGAAATTTGGTGTCAAATCTAACAAATCTGTTTGGAGAACGCACTCCACGGCGGGCAAATGAAAGGATTACTGGGGGATGAGAGGGTAGTCTCTGAGTGGATGCTGAGATCGCACCCCAGACCGTCTGTAGGGGGTTGGGTATTTATTTACTCCAAGTAATAGCGTTATTTGCGTGCCTGGTTTTGATTCCCCTCCGCATATTGAGTCGACCTATTGTGTTATTGGATTATGCCTTGTGAAAAATAACAACAGACACCTTTTTTCGTCCTTTGTGCGCTTCAGAGGATGTGATGCATATCAGTGGCGCCTTACAACTGTCTGCCTCGCTTTGTGTGTTTGGCGACCTGGCAACCTCGAGAACCAATCAAGGTGCCCAGCTGTGACCTGGCAACCAGAACAGCCAATCACAGTGTCCCGCTGTGACCTTGCAGCCATGGCATGGTGCGGTGACTTGCGAAAACCATGATCATTAGCCAAGAACCACCTGTCACTTTGCTTATATCCGCTTGTCTGTGGAGGTCAAAGAATCAATTGTAATTGCAGAGGATGTCTTTCTTCGTAAAATGATAGTCTCTCATATGATGTCGATGGGGTGTCATTTTCTTTGACAAGATGTGTCTTGATGGTGGGTTGCAGCACAGCTCATTTATCTGCTTCCGAACCAGGACCTTGTGGCACATTCTGACATTTCTTCACAATTTAATGACCAAATGTACCCTGACAGTTGATTTTGTGGTGTTTTGCAGACAAAGATAATAAACAATCTTGTACAGTTGTATTCTAGAATTTGTGTGAGTTTTGTCAGCTCTGTCCCGTAATGAGAACATTCCCCAAGGTAGTTGGAAATTTCACATAAATGCAAACCAGGCTCTTCCATTAAGACCCTGCAACTCAATCCTGTAATTAAGGCTAGGTTGTATTTTCAAGCTCCAGGCAAATTAGTAATGCGAGTTAAATGGCTGTGGAGCTGCCGCCCTTCACTTAAGGACTGGTGTCAGATTTCCCTAGTAAGAGAAGCCAGGTTCACTGCAGCACTGGGAATGAGCACAAGTGGATGTTACTGCATTCGTGGATTTTAAGCAGAGTTGGGGATCAAGAACTAATAAAATGACTAGGGTAGTCTGTTATTTGTTAAGCTAGTTATTTGTAATCAAAACCACGCAGCAAATTCAGTGCCATTCAACGATCAAAAATATGGCTCTTTTTGTTTTAATGAATTTACAACATACTGCTCAAAGAGAGTTGCCCAATTCTTAAAAGAGTTGGCTCATAGGAGCCAGTGTAATTTGATTCATGAACAAACGAGCAGGTTATTTTCTGATTCAAAAGCATACAGTACAACAGTCATGGAAAACAATGTTGAGTCCAATTCATGAATGGATGATTCTAATCAGCCATTTATAAAAACATACAGTGCAAGCTGTTTTGTCTAATTCCCTAACAAAATACTCAACACAATCAGTGTAGTCCAGTTTGTTATTGAATCAGTCTGGTGTGGTGTAATTGTCCAATTTAGTAAATTCTTGTAAGTCAATAAAAAAACGTTTAGGCGCAGTGTAAACAAGTGTAGTCCAATTCTTGCACAAATGACTCTTATGAGCCAGTTATTAATCAAATACATGCTGCACAATCTGTGTAGTCTGATTCCTGAACAAATAACTCTTAGAAGTCAGTTCTTTTTGGTGAATCAAAGCCAAACTGCCCAAACAGTCTCAAACCAATGGCTCCTGAACTAATGAATATTAAAAGTTGGATATTTTATAGAATCTAACACCTAAAACACAAGCAGTGTTGTTTGAATCCTTAAATGAGTTAGTTCTGTCTACCGAATCAAACACAGATTCACATCAAAAATGGTAATGTGATACTCAGAAAATACTGTGTCAGTATATTTTACAAATATTACCACATATTTTGTTTAATATAGTTGTTAAACATATAGTAAACAGATATTGGGTTGCATTTATTCTTAACCTTTAACAAGAAAAGCAATTAAAAAGACATTAAAAACCTTTGTAAGTACTGGTTTAAATTTGGCATCATTTTTAAATGGAACGTCACTTTTCCTGCATACTAAAAGTATTAAACACATCATTAATGGAACCATTCAGAAGCGTAACCAGAAACATTTCATTCATTACAATTCCCATCTGCTCTTTTAGGGTTCAGAGAACAGGAACACAATGACAGAGATTTAGATCATTCCTTCAACTGTGAGTGTGAGCCCATCAAACACAGGAGATCTGGCTGCAGGTCCATTTAAACTCGAATTAGATGTTGAATTGCGCCGTTATCTCAGCATCAGTCCCATTTGACTCCCCACCAACCAGTAGAGAGTGTGGATATGTCTGTATCTTAAAATGATCCGTGCCTTCAGATCTGAAGAGAGTGATTTAATTGGTCCCATTAAGGCAGCAATGGAGTGCATCAGGTGTCTGAATTACTGGCAGACACAGTGAAAGGTGGCCCACAGGGACGTCAGCAGCCTGCTGCCAGCTCTTTGTGTATGCAGAGGGAGTGTGGGGTAGAGCTGTTGACCTCCACGTGCTGCAGCTTTGCGGGGCTATGCATGACAGTGGAGAGATTTCTCTCGAGAGGCAGTTTTGCCGTCATATTCCCCCAGTCGCCTTCAACCTTGACATTCTTCTCAAAAAGCATGTGCGGATATCCATACTAATTCTGGTGACATCCAGTCTGCTGTGTCGTGATCCTACTCCGAGCAGCCCGGGACATGCTACTCAGCCCTCTTAATGCAAATGCACAGACAGACACAGCAACAGAAGGACAGTAAAAGGGAATATATATCTTTCCGATTTTGACAGAGATGGAATATCTGTACTGTATAGTGCTACTGCACAGTACAGTACTGTATACTGACCACTAGAGCTGCACGATTATGACAGAAATCACAATCAAAAACATTTTATCTTACAGTATTAGAAAACAAAAAGTCAATTTTGCTGGTTATTACCTGTGTAATCTGACAAAGTTTTGCAACCAATTGTGGTATAAAAGATATTTTACCAGTTTCGGGTTCAGTTTTGGATGGCTCTTAAAACATTGAAAGGACTTTAAAAATATATTTTTCTTACTCTAGTTGTGCCATTGTGTGGCAGCACTATATATTCTGTATACTGTATATAAATAATATTGTGAAGCAGCAAAAGTGGCCTTTCGACATGCTGGTACAAGTAAGAAAAGCCTGGGTTATGAGGATGCCAGTATCTCCTTCCCGATCAGCTTATCATGGTCTTCAGGATTGCTACAGACTTCCAGGGTCTCCAGGCGAAGGTGGCCCTCCAGAAATATTGGGACACCTCTGACATACATCAAAGAGGAAATCAATGGAAAATAACCCAAAATTGTTCTTGGCATATTTATGTATTTAGCTTCTCTAGCTAAGAGATTTTTTTTTTCAGATAATATCACTGGCCTGCCTGGATGGTTGGCAACTGAAGCTCAGCCAGAGGCAGCAGCATCAATATTAGCATACCAATTAGATCAGAATCTTTTTCATAAGAACAAGTGTGAATAATTTAAATAATAAATGATTCACTGACGTGTTCATTGGGTAAAAAATAGGCGAGTTAATAACCTATAGACTGTGTTTCCAGACCATCACTAACTCATCTACTCTATAGTATTAAGTGAACTTCAAATGTTTTGTTGTACTACTGTGGCGATGAATTAAACGTTTTTTGATTATTTATATGTAATGAACTCTGGAGCACTGATTTTTTCAATCTTTTCAATCAGCTGTTTGAACGAATTCGTTGAATGAATGACTCAATGACTCACTGAAGCAGGGATTTCCTGCCATTTCTTGCTGATTTTAGGTTTATATTTTCAATATATTTTCCCTTTTTCTCAATAACATTTCAAATATCACAATTGAATAAAATGCCATAAAATGTTTAGCAAAATTGTCTAATTGTCATTATCGCACAGCTCTACTTTTATATATTTTTTTTAATTGATCACTGCCAACAATAATAAAAACAATAAACCTTTCAATTTGAGTCCTTTTGCCTTAGATCTCACCCAAAATATTAAAAGTCTACCAGGTTTCAGAGATTAAAAATACAATTTTAACTCTTATAGCACCGCCAATAAGCCAATCTACGTAAAAATTGAATTGAATTGAGTTGAATTTGCATACATAATTTTGTAAAGTTTTGAGGTTTCTCTTACAAGTAATATGCTTTTGGGTAAACTGGTCTAGTACTAAGGCTATTGAGTGCTAGCGCCACCCTGAAGGCTAGCGCCACTCTGCATGTGTCGCACATACAGGGGTGTATTTCATCTGTGGCACAACCCCAGGGCACTTGCAGCAGCTGCTAAGCTAATACCAGTTCTCTGATATAAACAGCGCCTCTGGGTTTTAATGTTGGAGAGAATGTGAAAATCGAAACGGTTTGTGAGAGAGAAACAAAAAGGTGGCCTGAAAGCTCTAAAGCTTGGTTGAGCCTGAAGTGCTTCACTTAGAAAAAAATAGAATCTTGTTGTTTTAAAACATGTAGATATTCCAGAATCCCTAATCAGCTTTGAGCCAGAATGTCAGTGAAAATATATCGGCGCAACAATCTGAATTTCCCAAGGCATCTACCGAAAGCGATATCTCGTGTTTCTGGCTGGAGTTTCATTATTCATTTCGAAGTCTGGTTGATCACGGCCCATGTCACCCCTAACTTTGACTATTGATGTGATGTAACCAGACTTTCGCTGTGTTTTTTCAGAAAGAGTGAGATGGGAATAAACGGAGCAGGAGAAAACCGATAGATCACTGCGGCGATTCTCATCAACTCTCAGGATCAGTGAGAGGGCGAATGTGTTACCGAAGCCACTGAATGTGTAGAAAAATGGCATTCGGCTTGGACGAAAAACATTGGGTTCGGGGGAAGGTGAGGAAGAGAGTTAGAGGAAGCGACGGATCAGTGTCAGCCCATCAGTTTGGTGATACATTATTGAAGACTACAGTCAGGCACACGTAGTCAGACCTCTATGGATCCGGTTTACCAGGATGTATCTGCTGTAAGGTGCAGGATTAGTGTGAGCGGTGGCTGGGAGTTTGGAAATAGATGGTGCAGTGGAGATGGAGGTGTGTGGGAGAGAGGAACGAAGCATGTGATTCATAATGTAGTGGATAGTAGGTTCTGTCTAAAATGGTTCAGGATACATTCAATCCTTATATTGATTGGAAAACAAAAACAAAAAGTGAGTGATACGAAACTGTGACTGAAAATGTAAGGATGCAATTGTGCGAGAGGCAAGATGTTACTGGGTGCTATAATTAAGTTCTGAGCAACAGACAGTGAGAGAAAGACAAATGTGGATCCGAGGCGGATGGCTTGGGTGTAGTTGGTAGAAAAAGAGGTGGGGAGACGGGTGGGTAATAAACCAGAGTGGTTGTGTTAAGGGATTGCAAATTCAAAGTGCTCTGTGAAACGGAGAAGGAAAATGAGCCCCACACATCTACGACTCACACACACACTCTTTCTCTCACAGTTTCTCTCTCACAGGCACATACATCCACAGTCTCTCTCTCCCTCTCCGTCTCTCTCTATAAACGAGCACATTCTCTCTCTCTCTCACTCTCTCAGTCTCCTGCTGCATCCAACGAACACAACACACTCACTCACTGCTGTTACTTCGTTTATCGCTTCTTTTGTTTCCGTAGTGGATTTTATACCAATCAGCCACAAAGACATCTTCCGTTTTTCAGCGCTAATAGGTTTTCACTCCGAATTCACCGTCTCGTTTCGTCTAAAGACGCGCACAGAGGATTCCAGCGGATCTCTGTAACACTGCGCTCACTATAAACAAACATGTAACGTTCATTTCTGCGCTTAACTCGTTTCGCGTTCAGGAGAAGCGTGAGTATAAGACTACAGCACGAAAAAGTCTTGAGACAAAGACACACTGTTATTGTTTGTAGCGCTCGCGCTTGTTAAGGTTATTTCGCGTGAATGTATGCTATTGGTGAATTTTTATCCGCGACTTTAGAGGGTTTGTAACGTCACGTTAATTTTAACGTCAGTTGACTTGCTTTCGGATGTTTAAAACTTCGGTGAACCTTTGAAGTACGTTTTATAACCGTGCATGTAAACACTGGCTAGTTCAATAAGCGTTTCTAGCAGTTACAGTTTCCTCTCTGCACATTTATTACCTTTACTAGGAAGCAAAACCACATGCCTTTGAATCGCCATCGATGTAATTGTCGTAAACGCATCCAAATAAAAAATGTAAAGGTGTATTTTAGTGCGTCTTACAGTATATTAAATATCTATAGTAGTTCAGGTTAATTGACAGTGCAGAATTCACGTGATATTTTGAATGAATCATTTCAGCATTGAAGGAGACTGAAATTTATACCGTTAAAAATATTTTTATGAGAGTAAAATTCTTGGCAAAAACCTACAGCCTTGCCTTTCATGTAAAATAACATCAAGAACTTAAACTGTGTTGGCACACACTCATGCCCATCATGGCCAAACTATCCTGGCAGCATCACAGCAGAGGACGGCACTTGATATCAACTTCCTACTTTATTTTGGCCACCCTTACTTTACTGTTCTCCTGGTCCTGCCCGGTTCTAGGCAAGAAGAAGCTCTACATCGGAGCCCTGTTCCCGATGAGCGGTGGATGGCCAGGTGGTCAGGCTTGCCTTCCTTCTGCCCAAATGGCCCTGGATCTGGTGAACAAGAGAACGGATATTCTTCCAGATTATGAGCTTGAATTAATCTACTATGACAGTATGGTAAGTGAGCACTGCATGTGAGCCTCTTTAATTACTTTCCATTAAGTGAACTGTTTGATAGCATGCAATTGAGTGTACACCGAACTAGTCATTCCATAAGAGTGTTTGCTTGCTGTTGATGTTATTTATTCAAACAGTGTGGAGTGTCATTATCAGTGGCAAGCTGAAGATTTGTGTTCACAGGAGATTTCTGAGCAAATTTACATTTTACTACAGCATATTAGGTCAGCTGTAGTATGCTAATAGAGGTTTGGTGGACGCTAATGAACATAATGTTCTTTAAATGGGAAGTTGTACTTGATTCAGCATGACTTCATTAAAGTTGCACAGAGAAATGTTTTGACAGCATCCTATTATTCATCGGTTATGCTGTCACCTGAGGTTTTCTGGCAAAAATCTATTCTTAGCAGCTCAATATACCGTCCGCTTTCCCTGTTCGTATCTTTCCATTTGCTTCACTCTCTCTCTACTTCTCTCCATCTTTCCCACCTGCGTCCCTCCTCCCCCGCACAAGTGATGCCAGTGCATACTGCCTCCCTCTCTCTCACACATACATACACATATGCAGAGTGCAAGATAGAGTTTTAGACAGAAAAGACATACAGATACATGCAGAACTCAAACAGTTAATTCCCTGTGACTGTTCGGTGTTGCTAAGAGCTTTGCCGTGATTGGTCGGAACGGGTCTGCATTGGAACCCCGCTTCAAAGATACAGGAGAAGGAGGAAAGCCTGGGGGTGGAGGTTGGCATGACAACAGTTACCAAGACCACTGCTGTTCAAACAAACACATAAGGCCACAGATTGCTCTGACAAAAGGGAGAAAAAAGCACGGCCCTTTATGATTATTGCATAAACAGAGACAGATGGATAAATGGCAAAAATTAGCCGGCTCGTGTGAGGCTATAGACGTATTGAAATGCCTGCACTCGGACATATTGAGAGCATCATTTCTGATCCCCAGTGGTAGGTGAATGTACTCGGGACCCCTGCGGATCCAAATGAATGCATGCACACAAAAACACGCTCATGCAGAGAGCTGTGTCTGATTAGGATTCAGCACCACGGACAGCTACATTTAGAGAGCAGGAAAGCGCTGTGTCATCAGGAGGTATAAAGCGAGCAGGAGCATTTCATCTGAGTTGGGTTTTAGGTATTCAGACCCAAATGTTCCCTCCTGAGCCACGGAAAGAACAGTCTCATTAAACTTGCACCCAGCGCGGTTCTGTTTGGAGCAGAGGACGGCACTCTCCACAGGGCGACGGATATGGTACGAGGGGGCCAGGCTTATTAGTATGGACTGGACCTGTGCCTGATTTCCCCAGAGCCCCAGTGTAAGACCACTTGGCCTTAACACTTGCACCGTGGGGTTGTTAATGTGTTTTTGGGGTTTGTTCGTCCACTGATTTGAATGATGGAAGAGACTCTGAAATCCTTTGCTCTTGATGTTTTCAGAGATGTAGTGTCAGTATTTAAAAGCGGACAGTTTACTCATTTCAAAAGTGGGTGTCATCATAGTTGGGTTAATTTGTAGAATAGTGAACAGAATCTACAACAAATTTAAAAACAAATATCATTTTTGCATTCCCATTCTCTTGAAAAGAAAGAAAAAAAAAAAAAAACTTTTTAGTGTTTTTTTTTTAATATGTTAAACTTGTTTCTGTTTTTGTTTTAGTTGACTAAAAGTCTGTGAATTTTAGTCTAGTTTTAGTCAATGAAAACAATTTTTTAATCATGCTGCATAATGGTTAAACATATAATCACAATTCTTTTGCTCACAATTATAATTATTACTAAGGACTATAACCTTTATTTGACCTTGTTTCCTGATTTGTTAAATTATCATATAAATGAACACAATTTAAACATAATGAAAACGGGTAAAAATCAAATGCTTTTCATAAAAGTTAAAACTGTGAAAATTCTAGTTATATTCTAGTTTATCCTAATAAAACAACAACAAAAGACATCGTATCGTGGCACAGGGTTTGCATAAACACAATATAGTCAAGATCCATGGTTGGATTCATTACATTTTGACACTGAGAAGTTTAGCAGCCGATTTCCGCAGCTCACAGTGCAAACTACCATGTGAAGGAACACAGACTGGCTGTACTTTAATATGAGCAATATACTGTATATTTAAATGAAGATTGCTATACTTTTTGTTGAGGTTTCCGCTCATCGGTGCTTTTGCAAAGTATTGCAAGAAAAAGAGAGAGAGAGAGAGAAAAAGCATGTGTATGGTTGCCAGATTGTAAGTAAAACCCTGCAAACCAGCGAGCATAGTATGATTTAAATAACAAATTCATGATACATATCTTCAAATGACTGTTGTAAGTTACTTCTTTTAATCAACCAGTTAAAATCCATTTATGCAGTTAACATTTGAATGTTTGTATAATGTTAATTAATAATTACACACTATTGTTTAATAGCATCAGTTTTGTAGGATATTCTGTAGTGTTTGAAGTCTCTTATGCTTTCTAAGACATAAGACATTAAGACAAAATGCATTTATTTGATTAGAAAACAGTAATATTGTTAAATATTATTACAATTTAAAATGCCTGTTTTCTATTTGATTATATTGTAAAATCAAATTTATTTCTGTGATGCAAAACTGAATTTTAAGCATCTTTAACCTAGTCTTCAGTGTCACATGATCCTTCAGAAATCATTCTAATATGTTGATTTGCTGCCCAAGAAACATTTCTTATCGATATTGAAAACTTTTGTGCTGCTTAAAGTTTTTGCATTTTTCACTATTCTTCAATGAATATACAGTTTAAAAAACAACATTAATTTGAAATAGAAATCTTTTGTATTATTGATTATTTTAATGCATATCAATGCAAATGGTTGATAAATTATAAGTAGTATAATTTAAAGATCAAAATAGTTGTCTGATAACAAATAATTAAAAAAAAAAAAACGAATCTGTGTAGTTAGAGCTTTACATGAACAGTCAAATCAGTCATCACATAAGGAAATGTCCCTCATATCTTCAGGACAATCTGCATTCTGTTTTAGAATTGGAATTCAATTTTTGACCCAGGTGCTTTAAAAGAGTGAGGCTCACGCATGGCTTCCCTCAGGGTTGGAAAGTCAGGACAGGGAGGAGATTTAGAGCCCAATCAAAGTCTCAGTTCTGGGGATATGATTCTGCTGACGATCCCCAGGGAGTCTGGAGAGAGTCTGCTCAAGACTCAGGAGGACATACCATGTGCTTGAACAAATTATGTGTAATCATGCTCATTTTATTTACTTTATTAAAAAGAATGTGTAGGCATGTGTGCACAATAGAGACAGCTGGAGAAACTCTCTCGCATAGCTGTGTGGAGTGTCACATTAATTTCATTGTCATTGTAATTCTGAAAAGAAAAGCCGTTTCTCTCTAAAATGCTTCTTTTGTTGCGATTGAAGTAATTGGAGTAATTTAGCAGGATATTTAGAAGAAATAAAAAGCATTGGGAGAGACATAAATAGAAATAAGGGATAAGGAAGCAAGATTAGATGCCAATACTTAGAGACAAGTCAGCCTCCAAAGGGTTCTGCCAATTGAATTTACGTGATTGCACCAATCAAGTATTGAATCATTTTAATCTCATGTTTGTTTTTATTCTTTTTAGGTTTTGCCCCTGTGTAAGCTTTTCTTTGTTCCCAAAACAACAGAAACACAACAAAAGCCCAGCTTTAGAAATGCTGGCTGGGCTCAAGGCCACTGGCTGCAACTCAGTTTGCGCTCAACACATGATCAATTGTGGCTTTACCCTACTATTATCATTTAAATGAGATATTGATTTCTCATTGACAGTAATTTTAAGACAGCTGGAGAAAAAAAATGCTGATTGTCAACATTGGGTTAAAGACTGATGAGAGTACATGTCTAGCAAACAAACATTGTTTTTTGGTGTATATATGAGTAAATGCATGTGTCCTTGGAGGACTCCAGCTGTCCTCTGTATGTATTTATTGCTTTTTCTGTCTCTGCTTCTTTTCATTCAGCTTTCCCATGCATATTTACATTTGTGATTCAGTATGAAATGAAGTCTCTCTCCCTATGGGGGAACTTATAGTGAAGCAGCAAATGTATATACAGTGTGAAATGTGTGCTTTTTTGTCGAGGTATGCAGTTTTGAGCATGGAGTGACAGGATGCCTCATAAATAGTGACAGCTGTGCTTCAAATCTGAATATAGATTATACATATAATAGTGTTTTTCTCTTTGCTCTCAGTGTGATCCCGGTGAGGCCACGAAGCTACTGTATGACTTGCTGTACACGGAGCCCATAAAGATCGTCCTGATGCCAGGTTGCAGCTCTGTGTCCACGCTGGTGGCCGAAGCGGCACGCATGTGGAACCTCATAGTGGTGGGTTCTGCTTTTCATCAGCTCTCATTCGCTTTGAATGTGTACAGATGAGATGTCAATGCATGGATGTTGAGGGAAAACTCAACGTGATGACAAAATAGCATCTGGAGTGAAAGCAATTTTACTTGACGTTGTTACAATGCATGTACTGTAGTTGCTGTAGAAATGAGGTTATTCTGGATGTGAATTCACGGATTTCTAAAGGAATAGTTTGCTGTACGGACTTGGAGAAAATACACAAGAGTTATGAAATTAACACCTCATTTTGCATCCAGAAAGTTGAGAAAATTATATAATGTCTCACTTCTGATTGTTTCTTTTTATTTAGAATATGTGTTTCTTCATCATTTGAACTGTGAGATTATGTGAATGCATGCATAAATTTATAAAAATATGCTTAACATACTTAACATACACTAGGCCTACTGTTCATAAGTTTGTGGTCAGTAAGATATACATTTTTTGGTCTTGAAAAAATACATTATTATGCTAGAGAAAAACTTTTTTTATTATTATTTATTTATTTCATATTATTGAATCTAAGCTGACTTAAGGTTCATACTGTGATTCATTAAATTGAGTTTGTCGGTCTGTCTGTGTTAAAGAGGATAATCAGACAGGATGTGAATGAATTGCATGAACTCGTCAGAGGGCAGGATTAATTACATTTCTTAAAAAAATTAATTAGATGTTCATAGTTAATCACATTAAATTGGCATGACAAATATACACCTCTAATGCAAATAAATACACTAAAACGCATTTGAAATATGTTAACTTAATGTTTAGAATACTACAGATGTATTTACATGGATAGTTGACGTATCAGTGTGTCCTTTGGTGTGACAAAAATGTAAAAATAAATAAAAAACATAATGAATGAAGATACATTTTTTCAGGTTATTTGCGGTAATTTTTGCAATGTCACACCATAGGACACAGTCTAATTTGTATTTGTCAACTACCCACATATTTATGTACTTAAGAAAATACCTTGCAATTGTACTTTTGTTATACTAAACAGATATAGCTTAAGCCCAGCTAAAGATATACTGAACTATATTTAATTGTGCTAATGTGCAAATAGTGCAAGTATACTATAATGAAATATATTGCATTTAAAGGCCTATATTATTCACAGATTTTCATAAGTAGTGACATTAAAACAGATTTTAGGCATAATACTAAGATATGTGCTTTATGCTCCAGTAGTATTCCAAATAAAGTTTTGAACAATACTTAGTATGAAGTAAATGTATTTTAATTTATGGTTTTTTTTTTTTTTACTAGGTAAAGATTTAAGGGGGAAAAACATTAAAGGGGGTGAACATAGCTATAATCACAGGCATTTGGTTTTCCCACACCAAACTCTTCAACAGGTCTCATCATTGAAATCGTTATACCACAGTAAAGATGAGCTACCCAAATGCATTCCCATTTCAGAACATGCAGCACTTCGTTCAAATACCCGAAATCAGTGAAATGCCTTCCAGACATTTTGGATCAGATATTTATGTAATTTTATTTCGTTTTTGGCCCGTCTTTGAAGTGCACTCCCACTGCCTCATCTTACTTCTTCTTCTTCTTTTTTTTGAAAATCAGTCTCTTTATTTTTCATGCTCTGCTCTATTTTTATATCTGTTGAGAGCTTTTTCTCATCACATATGAGTTTTGACCTATATAACCCCCCCACTGGCCTTGAAACCCTCCCTTTTTCCACCCCCTCAGCAGACCTGTCACTCAATCACATCTCACCACGTCTGGGAATGACATTGAGTTATTGGCAAAATAGCTTGAAAACCTTCTGCTGTCATCTGATTTGAGTGCCTGATTAACACAGAACAGGAAATGTTGAAATTTAAATCTCTATTTTTCCGATTTTAACTTTTTATCACAGCTTTGCACGCTTGTCTCACACACTACATTCTGCAGTGTTAAATAAAGCTGTTCCGAGTGAACTGTGATCAACCCAGCAGGAGATAATTTAGCCCCTTGGGTCCTTGGTTTTCCTGTGGATGATATTATCGCATGTTTTTCTTCACTAGCTTGTTTTTAATTTTGCCACCCCAGGTATCAGTTTCTGTACAGTTGAGATGTATGAATGTATTTCTTTTGCTCGTTTTTTATGACTGCTGATATTGACTTGCAGTTGTCTTACGGATCCAGTTCACCAGCACTCTCCAATCGTCAGCGTTTCCCCACCTTCTTCCGCACGCATCCCTCAGCCACATTGCACAACCCCACCCGTGTACAACTCTTCCAGAAGTGGAAGTGGACCAAAATCGCCACCATCCAGCAGACCACCGAAGTCTTCACCTCTGTGAGTTAGATATCCACATGTACAGATGTTTTATAAGCAGTAATCATGCAATGAAAAGCTTGTGGGCTGTTGCACAGCCAGTAGAGTTTTATTATATTTTGAACCTTCTGTTGGTCACAGTCTTATTGTCCATTGTCTTGAGTAGCCCCACCCACTCTGAAATGCCAGTTTCCAAATTAATAAACACTAGAGGCAGTAAAGGCAGTAAGCTTTTTCATTAAAAAGGTTCGATTAATAAAGCGTAATTTTTGCACAATTTCTTGAAGAATATCATGTTATGACTTAAAAACGATATTAATATACTGGGATATTTGAAAACTGATGCCTTTTAATGTTAGCACCACACATATCCAGCTACATATCCATGGGTTTTCATAGACAGTAGGTTTGTTTGGTGTAGGGCATATTTCCAACATGATAGAGCATTACTTTTTAGCGACAGTCCTCGGATATTTGAATTCTAAAACGCTGCAATATGTACCTATATCAACTTAATAAAAATGTTCCAGGTTTCATGTATAAACTTGTGTTTTAGTGCCACTCTGTGGACAATTATCTTTGAAACTGCGGCGAAACGTGTAGTAAGGCACGTAAAAACAGTGTACATATTTTTATGAGATCAGGTAGTCCAAAGTCCAAAGTGTTATTAAAGCATGAAATGACATTCAAAAAGTTAGTGTATTTCCAAGAGACCCGGTGTATCCAGTGAAGACAAAAATTTACAATAAAGACAATACAAATTCACCAGATAATGTCAGGCATTTCATACCAGAGTTTGCACTTAAGAGTATGGTTGAAAAAATAAGCAGCCTTTATGATGTCAGCAAAAAAGAAAATCGTTTCAGAGCTGGATTATTACAGTTTGATGTATTATTATGAAACATTTTCTTCTTTGGCAACGATTCACCCTGCTTCTTATTGAAAAATCCATTTGCATCGACCTTGACCTAAAATATGATTTGTAAATCATAATTTGTTTAAGTTGACTAGTAATAAATTTACAATGGTAAAACAGTTTTATGAATTGTAATGTAAAAAAAGGGTACTCTATTTCACCCGTAACTCCCTGAAAGTTTTTCCGAACAAGATTTTCAAGACTTCTGATCGTATTTCAGGTCGTACTTAAATGCAAGGTATTATATTTACTTGCAATAACTCCACTTTAGCACTTTAAAATATAATTCAGTATATCATTAGTTGGACTTAAGCACTACTTCCCCACAATTAAAGGGCATTAAATGTACTTATACAGTTTAGTATGCACAAAGTTCAGCTGCAGAGAATTTTTATTAAATACATAAATATGTAAATATATATTTTTAGTAAATATATTTTGTAATATATTTTTTATTTAAAAATATATTTTAGTAATATACTTGCTTTTATCCTTTATTATTATTTACTTCAAGTGACTTACAGATGAGGTAATGATGTAATGGCTTACAAATGGTACCCCTTAAATCTCATCTTTGACAATCAAAACGATATGTTTTAACATAAATAACATACCTGTATATAAACGTTTTAGTTAAAATAGTTTATTCATGCCTTCAAATAGCTTGAATGAAACTGCATGCCTTCCTCATTTAGTACTGGCGAATAAACATGAGTATGCAAATTAACCCCTGCCTCCATTTAGTCACATCAGCTTGGCCCTGCTACACAGTTTGAATCAGAGCATTTTTAAAGAATCGTGCATGCATGCAGATAAAGAAATACTGAATTGAATGTTGTTGCTCATTTTGAATCAAATTACATGTAAAACCCAACACAAATCGAAACCACCCTACTTTTAGATAATGTGATCTTTTAAAGAAAAGATCTATTTTGATTTAGGTTAACATCCCGGCTCGATTGTATTGCATTAAACACAACATTTTTTTCGACTGTGGACAAATACAGTTCTTAAACACTATGCAGTGAGAGCCCAGTGTCCAGAGTCGTGCAACTCAGACAGGCTGTGTTTTACGTAACTGAGGGTTTGAGAAGCACATGCTTTACTTCAGGGTACCGCATGTTGTTTTGTGGGCTTTGTAGGTGAAATGTATCTGTGTGCCGTAGAAGACAACATCTGGGATGTGGGATGTGGGCTGTAGCTGATGTAAGCTTGGCTCTGTTCCTTTGTTTCCTCCTGCTCTCTGCAGCCTGAGGTTATACAAAGTGTATTAAAATTTACACGCTTGTTTTATTGGTACATGCAGGATGGTAAACAGTAAACAAGTCCCAATAAAAGAAATTAAATCTGCCAGTCTTTTTCTAATTTTCTTTCTTCCCTCAATTTGGTTCTCCATGCATGTCTTATCTCTGCCTTTCTACCGCAATAATATTCTTTTTCTACCCGGCATCACCTCCCGTCTATCTGCAGATGTCTCCGTGCTCTTCACTTTCCCTCCCTCTTTTTCTCTGTTCTCCTTTAATCTCGTTCTCTCTCTCTCTCGCTCTCTTTCGCTCAGACTCTGGATGATCTAGAGCAGAGGGTGAAGGAGGCAGGCATTGAGATCAGCGTGAGGCAAAGTTTTCTCACGGACCCTGCTGTTGCCGTCAAGAATCTCAAGGTGCTTTCACTTTCACTCATTTCATTTATGACCTCGCTGCCATGGTGATGTACAGGTGCTGCTGTCAGTGCCATGTTAGAGAAATCAGATCAGAACTGTTGTCAACAACAACTCACGATTCTCAGACAGATGCAAAATACAAAACGTGTGTCTGAACGACACATAATATTCAGTAATATCATCAGTTTGAGGTAACTTGGACTGGTGGATGAGAACAAAACTTGAACTGAATTAAGCTGAAAAATTATAGTATTGATAATACAATGTATGTTTTTTTTAATTTATACGATAACATAGATTTCCCAATTAATATTATTACAGATAAATGTATAATTTACTTCTTCAAAAATATTTTTTCAACCCTAACCCTAACCTTAAGTTTTTAAATACATTTTTGATAAATAAATAAACAAAAAACTTAATACATAATATGTCATTATCATTATTTATTTAACAATTTGGGTAACAATTTCGTTTAGGAGCCAGTTCTCACTATTAATTACTTATTACTTATTATCATGCATATTATTAAAATATTGTTTGTTTATTAGTATTAATAAAGCACATATTCTGCATGACCATATTCTACATCTCTAACTATACCTAATACCTAAACTCAACAACTACCTTACTAAGTATTCATAAGAATCAAATTAGATGTTTATTGAGGCAAATTCATAGTCATAAATCGCAGCTGTCGCCAATATAATGTATACAGTTCAAAAGTGTATTTTCTTTAAGCAAAATATATTAGTTTATTTATATTTGTGCCTTGAAGATTCACCCAAAAACAGACACAAACACCTTTATCTGTGGGTCTGTCACGCTAAAGGACATCATTGGAGTCCGGGGGTAAAATACATCAGTGTGTGGATCCGATCTCATTCTTGCGGAGAATCATTTTAATTGGAACACGGGTCAGATGAGCTGTTCCCCCCAGTCCTCTTGCCTCTCCCATCCTGCTCTCTCTAGTGATGGCTGGGCCCCTGGCTGCCTGTTAAGCAAAGGCCTGCCATGTGTGCCGCCCTAGTTTTGGTGCACAAGATTAATGGAGTACCACCAGAGGAACCATGGTAACCTGCAATATAGCACAGCGCTGAGAGGGGAAAGTAGCACTGATTGTAATTCTTGTCCAAACTAAAATTACTGCAATGTTATGCATAGTAGCACTCTCAAACCTCCCCCTGATGCTTTTGCAAATTGTTGCATTCATTGCTTTGTTCTAATCCTCAATTCTCGCTCTGCTCCCACAGCGGCAAGATGCTCGCATCATCGTGGGCCTGTTTTACGAAACAGAAGCCAGGAAAGTGTTTTGTGAGGTTGGTAATCAGCCGTTCCGGGCTGAGCATTATTAATCTTTGTCAATGTCACTGGGGCTTCTGTTCATTTTTAATTCTTGGCTCAAGTCGTTCCCTAACCTGACCTGTTTCACACAACCCAACTTCAGGTCTATAAGGAGAAGCTGTATGGGAAAAAGTATGTGTGGTTTCTGATTGGCTGGTATGCCGACAACTGGTTCAAGATCAAAGACCCATCCATCAACTGCACTGTGGAGCAGATGACAGAAGCTGTGGAGGGTCATGTGACCACTGAGATAGTCATGCTCAATCCAGAGACGGTGCGAGGGGCCTCTAACCTGGTGAGTGGGCCTGAATAATTGTTGGTTTCTGATTCGTAATCAAAAGAATTGCTCAGTTTGTGTCCTGGGGATAGGCCCAGACTGTGCCACATTTGTTTCGTGGGCTTGAATGGTATCTTAAATGCTTTTGTTTTTTTGACTGTTGAATGTTAAAATGAATCCAAAAATCTATTTAATTTAATTTCACAACTAAATTACTTTATCGTTATTTTGGATGCAATTAATTGCGATTAATCGTTTGACAGCATTAGAAGTTATATGAAGTTAGCAATTGGAATTCACAATTTTGAGGGTTTTTTTGGTCAGAATTGCAAGTTTATATTATATATTTGTGAGTAAAGTTCTAGAAGTGTGAGATATAAACTAACAATTGCTTAAAAAAGAAAAAAGAAGTGAGAACATGAGAATTCATGATTGTGAGAATCACAACTTTTTCTCAGAATTCCATATACTCAGTATATTATAAACTTGCAGTTACGATTTTTAAAGTCAGAATTGCAAGCTCGCAATGTTTTTTTTATGAATTTGTCATATATTTGCAAATGTATCTGTTAATTCTGACTTCATAAATTTATATTTAAGTTACAAACTTGCAATGGTAAGAAATGTTTTTAATTGCAAGATATATATTTAGAACTGCAGAAAAGAATCAGAATTGCTAGATATAAACTCGCTACTTATCTCGCAATTTCAGACTTCATAAATTTGTGAAATAAAAAGTAGAAAATACTAGGGTTCGACTGGAACGCAAGCAATATCTAGATATCAGAATTAGAGTCTTAGAGTAGAGTCTTATATTCGAAGACTATAGAAAACCAAAGACATTTCATTTGTACAGTTTTAAATAGGGAATAATGCAATATGTCTGCTTTCTTCAAGGAAGTCACGCCTTCTGAATAAAAGAGCCAATGGCTAATTCGTAAAGTCAGTGCATCACTGAAGCTGCCGTTAGAAGGCTTAGTTGCAATAGAAACAGTCAGAGTTTGGACAGAGTTTTAGGAGTGCACATGCACACTGGCTTGGTCAGCAAATTACAGTACATTGTTCGAATATTCAGCTGGAAAAAAATAACTCTGAGAGTGATTTCAACAATATTGTTTCTCTCTGTTTTCGTTATAGCTAAGGTGTAGACTCTGCTATTCTTTAATACTGACAACGATTTATAGAATTCTATCTTTGTCGTTATCTTTTTAGGTATTCTTGGCG
>JAUCMT010000043.1:5310078-5345641 GCA_032357475.1 Enteromius thamalakanensis | reverse complement strand
TGATTGTCTTTCTGTCTGTCTGTCTGATTGTCTGAGTGTCTGTCTGTCTGTCTGATTGTCTGTCTGTCTGTCTGTCTGTCTGATTGTCTGTTTGTCTGTCTGTCTGTCTGTCTGTCTGTCTGTCTGATTGTCTGCCTGCCTGTCTGTCTGATTGTCTGTCTGCCTGTCTGTCTGATTGTCTGTCTGTCTGATTGTCTGTCTGCCTGTCTGTCTGATTGTCTGTCTGCCTGTCTGTCTTATTGTCTGTCTGTCTGTCTGATTGTCTGTCTGATTGTCTGTCTGTGTCTGATTGTCTGTCTGACGGTCAAATAACGAATAAACGCTATTGATAGATAGATATGTGAAGATAGAGATAATTACTGTTTGCAATATATAAGTAGTTGACATATCATTGTGTTCCTTAGTGTGACAGAGAAAGGTAAAAAAAATTAAATACATTCTCTAACATTGAAGATAAACTTCTCTCATGCTGTTTGGAACTCTAAGAATGAAGATATTTTTCTCATGCTATTTGTGTTTTTTTCCCCAAATATTTTTTCTATATCACATATATACAGTTTATTGTATGCAAGTATGTATGTGTGTGTTTTGCTTATTTACTTACTCATTTAAAATTAAATAAGATATTCAGCAAAAAAAAAAATACAAAAATAAATGTAGGGCAGAACCTGATTGGATTGTGAAAAAACTGGGCGTTGCATAC
This sequence comes from Enteromius thamalakanensis, assembly GCA_032357475.1. Classification (NCBI taxonomy): domain Eukaryota; kingdom Metazoa; phylum Chordata; class Actinopteri; order Cypriniformes; family Cyprinidae; genus Enteromius; species Enteromius thamalakanensis. The sequence continues at coordinate 5,344,938 of JAUCMT010000043.1, read as the reverse complement.
CAGAACGGAGCCAGACTGGCTTTTAAACTATTGGTTAACATTCTCCAATAGCCTGTGCAGCCAAAGTGATGTCAGCAGAAAAGGAAAGTTGTTTCAGAGGGAGAGCATGTTACATTTTAATGAAATATTATAAGAACAGACATTTCTGTTTTTCTTTGAAATAACATGCACTGATAAATCGTTCACAATAAGACCAGGAACACGCATTAAGAAAACAGATAGGGTCAATTTCGATTTCATGTTGACTCTAATGAAATATTGTCTTCCGGAGCCTTTTGTATCCACATTCTCCTCGCTTTCCCTGCATTTCTTTCTCGTGCACTCTGCCTTACTATTACTGTTTCTTGCACTCACACACATTGACACAGCGTGTTACACATGCATGCAGGTGATGATATGCCTGAGAGCCGAAGATCCATCATTGTCCCTGGCTGGTGTTGGACTGCACATACACACATGCATATCCTTCTGGCTCGTGTCTAGCTGAACATCCATTCTCAGCTCAGAGGGAGAGCGCATAGAGACTGACATGTTCATCTGTCCCCGCAGCGGGGAGATTTAGACAGTATGCACACATTTACAGAACAAACTCCAATACACTATACATGTTCATAATCGCTTACATGCACCATAAAAAAAAATCTTGTCAATTTTGATGAAAAACCAATACCACCCCATAAACCTCATTCGAAGATGTGAAACATCTGATCTGGAGATGTTTGAGTTGTTCCAAAGCCTTTGGTGCATTCGAAGGCAGCCATGATTTTTCCATTGCATGAGTGAATAAAAAAAAAGAAAATCTTCCCACCCAACGGGAGCAGGAGGGCTTTTTCGTTTAGCCAATGAAGGGGAAGACTGTGGCTTTCAAAGCAAACCATTTTGATAGTTAACACAAAGCCACTTTAAAGCACAGCTGCACCACTGACGTGAATAATACTATTTAATTTGTCTAATCTTAGCCCAAATGCCGGGTGGTTGCAAGGGGCTGCGTGTGTTTGTGTGTGTGAGTTTGTTACCATGTCTTCCATTCATCTGTTCGGGATTTGCATTTTGTAGCCAAAATTGGGTTGTAGTCACATCTGCAATGAAATAGCAGATCCCTATAGAGTGATAGTACATGTATCATACATACTAAATGCATATCAGAAGTTAGTGTTTGTGCGTGTTTGAATTTGCATGTGTGTGGGATCGGGTTTTGTGGCCCAGCGTGGTATTAAGTCTCCGAAAGCAAAAAGAGCCATGTTGTTTTATGCCTCTCTGCTCTTTCATTTATGTCAGATCTGTTGTTCACATGCTGTGTACACTGACGGGAGAGAAGGGGGGCTCGAGAAAGAGAGAGGCTTGTGGAGTTAAAAGGCCAAGTTTTGGCACACGCAGAGTCAAACTGATGGAGGAGATGATTTTTGGTTTCTTTTTCAAGGCCACTGTAATTTACTCCAGCTCTATAAATCTCTTTGAATAATAAAAGAGAGAAACGCTTACATATATGTATTTCGGAAACTATTTGCCAACGCCAGGGGCTGTAAAATTCGGCTTCCTTATATGCGCTGCATTGATAGACACTTTGAAGGTTTCATTACTAATGCTTTTAGAACATTAACAGAGCCTTTAACTAGTTTTGCAGCAATGACATGTTTGGGTAAATGAGTGACGTGTGGTATTTTCTGTTTTTCATTTGCTGTAGTCTATGTAATTTTTTTTCCTTTTTATTTGGCTGATGTACTTTTGATGCATTACTCATGCATTTGCAAAATTTTTATGGCTTTTCTCTTTCCTTATTTTACAAATTGTGGAAGTCTGTCCAAACTTTTTTTCCTATTTCAGTTTCACTGAAAGCCAGTTTGGAAGCGCTACGTTTACTGCACAGTTTATATTGCTTATTGTTACCAACAAGCTGAAAATCATAAAACGAAATGGGGGGTTGTTTTTAGATGCTCGCTGGAAAGGGGGAATGTTTAGGGTGTTTTTGGAGATGATTCCTCATGCTGAGAGGTCAGTTAAGTTTTGACTGCTCTGCTCTGGATTTCATTAGCACAGGAAATGTCCCATGTAGACATGCTGGGCGTTTATGCCTGGAGAATGAACTCACATTCACTCTGTTAATCGCTCGAGGAGACTGTTTGAAAATGTTAGAGGAAAGAGAAGCAATAGCTTTTGTCAGAGCAGCAGGTCAGCGATGACTGAACTGTATACACACCAACAGGTGTGCGAGAAAGACAAACGAGGAAAAGAAAAAACTATTATGAGTTGCCTGACCGTTTGTAACAAATTATTACTGGTGAACAAATGATCAACATGTATGCATGTGAAAGTTTAGCAGGTGTCATGAAGAAAGAAAGAAAGAATTGTTTATGCAACTCTAATGCCGTTCCAGACTGTAAAACTACATTTTCCCGTGCAGGAATATTGAACTTGGACTAAATCTTGAAAAACACAAGAAAATGAAATGCAGAAAAACACTAAAAGTGGTTCATGTGACACGTGAGCTATATTCTATAGTACTGTGAAGACACACGACTGGCCTATGTGAGGACAAATACCTAAATATATTAGGAATATATTGATCATGTTTACAAAACGTGTCTGAATTAATCATTTGTTTGAATCATCTGTTTGGTTAAAAAAGGTTAAAAAGGAATCTTGTCCATCAATAACAACTTGGAATATAGTGTACATGTCATGTGTACAACTTTTATGTGTGTGTTTGTGTTTTTTAAATGTTTCAATGTCACATTTATTGCAATTGCATGGAAAAGAGTGAAATTATTCTTTAGCATTTTGTTGTTGTTGTTGCAATAGAAAGTAACACGAGGGTGAGTAAATGATGACAAGTGAATTATTTCTGGAAGACGCTTTTAATTCCAAACCTTTAGCCATTAATGACGCTGCAATGCAGTTAGGAGACATTCCAGTCATGGTTGGTATTTAGTTTTTTCCATGACAGTCTCATGTCTTTCAAGCTACAATAAACATAACACAAGCTTAAACCAAACTTATGTTTTAATTTGAACAAATTCAGAATAGAGCAAATACAGCCTTGTATCAGATTAGCATGAAAAGTGAAGTTGAACTGATTCTTTATTGCGTGTTCTGCTACACTGACTCACTTCAGTGTGTATAATGATATTCTTGCGTACTCAAAACATACTCAAATGCTCAGTCACCCGGTGCATGCTGTTCTTTGCCCCATGATCGCCTCTGCTATGCTTCAGTGGCAAGAACTGATCTTTTATACTAATTTTGGATTAATGGATTAATTCTTCCCTCAATCCAGACACTCACAGCCACATTTAAAATAACAAATGGGCCTGCAGAACCCCTCCAACACACACTTCTCTCTCTCTATCTCTCTCTTTCTCTTCTGTGCTTTCGAAATCTTTAGATGAATAGGGGGTCTGCAACAGTGCATAACAGTGAATGTGCTCAGGTCCTGCCACAGCCACCCCAACTTTAATCCCACTTAATGCTCAGAGTCAACTTACGCTCCCAATCACAGTCTAACTTTAATCTCTGCTCAAGCTGGACAAAACCCCCTCCAACCAGCCCTAAACCACTCCGGAGAGAGGGAAGAAGACAAAGGAGAAGACAAGGCTGATTATGTGGAGTAAAATTGTTTTTCGATAGATGCTAAGTGTCACATCATGCGAGACTCGAACCTTAAATGTCCACTCACAAACAAGTGAACATGTAGCAAATTCATAACTGATTTCTATGCTAGATAGATTTTAAATGACTTAAGGATAGTAGTTAATGTCTGGGTGAACTATTTTTATCTGTTATTTGTTAATATAGGAATGCATTCGTTTTATTTTTCAAAAGAGAAGCAAAATTAAGTCAATTGCAGAACTCCTGCGTAAAGCTCTTCTGTCTTTTCTGTTCATTTGTAGTATCCAGCTCTCCTTGCGATGTCTGCAAAGTCGGTTTTCCAACTGACTTTTCCCCTCAGAGTCTTTAATATAACTCTGTACAAAAGTGTCCTTTGTTGCAGATTGTATTACTTGTTTTCTTCCCCTATTTGGCTGGAGTCTCAGCGATCTACCTGAGGAGAGGTTTACTCTGACCTGGCTTCCACCGACGCTTTTAAATGTAGCTGAGCTTTTCTTCTGCCTGTCCCTTAAGTCTCAGCATTTGGGCCCTCTTCACAGTCTCCCTCCATATCCTTTATGAGCTGTGAAGTGACCACAAGCCTAAGCCCCCCGTGCTTAATATGCTGCTTCTCTCTCTTTTTTGGCTCACCTATTTTTTCAGTTTCCTTTCACAAGCCTCTGGGAAAAAAATGTATAACTGAAAAGGGGTTGCAGAGAGAGAGAGAGAAAAAAAAATCTTTGACAACTTTAAAAGGGAAAATCCCTTAATGCATCTCCAACCTTATCTCAAACACCTCAGTATCTGTCTCCAGCGCCAGGCCTTTGAAAGGATATTTCAGAGTTGGAAAGAGCCAGGAGGAGACTGGGTCTAAAGGAAGGCTTGGGGAATGAGTTATAGGCCCTTTAGAGTCTGGGAATCTCAGAGTTCTGACCAGGGCTTTGACCTGCTGCCTGAAACTAGTACACGATCTACACGCTAACAGCAAAAGAGAGAATTTTTACATTTTATTTGACGCTTTTTAGGGTGTACTTATGCATCTACTACTTTAGTAAAAGTTTAAGTGTATAGATGAACGATTGCCACTTACTGTTACTGTAAATCTAACAGGATAGTTTTTACAGTGTACTTTTATTCAGTAAGGATGCATTAAATTGTTAAAAAGTAACAGTCAAGACATCTTGTTATAAAAGTTTTTTGTTTTAAATAAATGTTGTTCTTTTAAACCTTCTTATCATAAAATAATAAAAAAGAAGTTGTGGCAACACTTCAGAATAGGGGGTCAGAATAATGCATTAGTTAAGCATTAATTAATGGTTAATTTGTTCACAATTAAACATTAGTTAAGCAAAAGCACACTAGTAATTAATGATTAAAATGTTAGGTTAATAATTAATTTGTAGTGTATTTTTGCTTAACTAATGCTTAATTTTAAACAAATTAACCATTAACTAATGCTTAACTAATGCATTATTTTGGACCCCTATTCTGAAGTGTTACCTAATAAATATTAATAAAACTTTATTTTTAAAATGAATAAAAAAAATATATATATTTTTTTAAATTAAAGGGTGTAATTTCCATTTGATTAGGATAAATTAGTTTTAGTTTTATGTCTTCATTTGATTTCCAGAAAGGGCCCCATTATTGTTTAAAAAAACAGCCCATTTGAAAAAGAAAAGGCTTAAAATCCAGTTATGTGGTTCTTGATTTCTTTTTATTAGTTCACCATTTCTAAACTGATGTTTACTTTTCCTTATGTTGTAGAAATAACAATAATATTCATGTTAAAAATATATTCACTTTATGTAATACAAAAATTGAGAGTCAAATCCAATTTGAATCGATAACCTGCCGTAGCTGGTTGCCAGGATGTTGTTGTGCTGTTGCCAATGTGTTGCTTTAGCTTCCTAGATGTTCAAAATATGATAAACATCAATAATAGTGACGTTCATCTAAGAAAGCACCATTTGAAAAAAAGATTTTGTTGGGCATATTAGTGTTGTGAGTCTGTTGCTGGATGACATTAGTTTTAGAATGGAACTCTAGGAAGATCAATAGCCAGACAAAAGCGAGCTAAGCTGATACAATCTAAATGCTGGAAATTACTTCTCATGCCTGGATCATACAGCTATTCCATAGACTTTCTTTCTTCCTCTATGTCTTTTGCCTCTTTTTCAAGTCTCCCAGGGGGAGCACAAGCTGACTGGAGTAATTATGCTTAATGATCACCTGATAATTATAATGGTTCTCACTTAAGCTAATTTCTCGTTGTGTTTGGGAGTGGAGGCCCTCAGAGCCCTGTGCAGATCTCTGATGCCCGCCAGTGTGGGTTTCAGAGAGGGAGGGTGTACATGAAAGAAAATAGAGAATTGGAGCAGGAGGGAGAGGACGTAACAGAAGATAAATTCCTCTGTCTTACGGTCCTCACTTGCTGATACGGTGCTACGCAATTACAGCGCTCTCTATAAAGCTGATTTTAAGGGAGAGCGACCCTATTGTGCATTCTCATCAAAAGCTCAGTAGATACCTCTGCTGTAATATAAGGATTGATGATAGATCTGTTTTCAGTCGGTTTTTCTAATCTAAGTGTTGTTTAGTCTCTAAAGGCTGCCCTAAATCTGATCCAGTCTCAGCGTATTGATTTACAGCAATGTGTAGACATCTCTCTTTTCTTTGTTGCTCCCTAAAAAATATAAATTGACTGTTTTCTAAAACATATCCCTTCTCGTTTTTGTAAATGATTTAAAGTATATGACCCTTCCACATGTGAATTATTTTTTTTCTTTGTTTTTTTTCTAAGCAATGCTGACTTAGTCATTTTTATGCAAACCTGCATTTATAAAAATATGCCAATTTTATGCTCATTACTGTAATTTTATAAATACAATTTACAGCAATAGTAGTTTTCATTTAATCATTCTCGTGTCGTTCCAAAGGCGTAAGACTTTCTGTCATCTTCAAAACCCAAAAAGTAAGATATTATTAATATTCATTCACACATAAGATTTACACCACCACAATGGTTATAAAGCTCATAAAGAGATCACAACAGTAATCCATACCAATTATGTAGTTCAATTCAAGTCTTCGATATAGACGCAATTGCTTTATGTGATGAACGATTGAGTTAATGATTTAATTAGTACTGATTTTATTATTTGAACATAGAGCACATCAAATATGGCAACGAGAAGCTTAAATGTATTACATTACCCCCCCCCTCAAAAAAACTGCACTCTATTTCATTGCTTTTTTGAGAGAAACTCAAACTTTACTTTTGCAAGGAACATAAATGCACTGAAATATATATATTTTCTCTCATCTCATTTTTTTTAATTTACTTAGTCTCTTTACAAATGTGATTGTTTGATGCTTGAGAACAAACCCCTTTGGTCTTGTGCTTCATGCACCAACATTAGCATCCGTTTCCTGTTCATAATATAAAGTGATTGTGTCCCTTCAGAAGACTTAAGTCATATGGATTTTGTTTGCAGTTTTAATGTTTCAGTTGGATGGACTATAAATTATGAGACAATATTAAAATCTCTTTATTTGTGTTCTGTATGTTAATATTATTTAAGTCTTACAGGGAAAAAAATCATTTCAGGTTTAATTAGGCATCATGAGGAAAATGTTCATGTGTGCATGATGTTTCATAAGCGTCATCTTAAGTGCATGTTAACGGGGTCACCCTGCACTCCCACTGGTAGTCACCACTTCGTATCTCTGCTAATTTGCATAAAGCTGAATTCCCAGTGGATAAAATGGAAGTCAATAACATTTTATCTCTCCTTAAATATCTTGTCTCAAAAACATGTCACAGCATAGACGAAAAATGTCTTGCGAATGTCATTTGATGTTGACTCGAAACTATTTCTGAATCGCACTCTCTCTTTCTCTCGGCAGGAGGAAGCTACAAGAAGATTGGATACTACGATATGACCAAAGGCAATCTCTCTTGGTATGGGAATGACAGGTGGATAGGTGAGGACACATTCGTCTCTCTCATCTCTCATATATGCTTTTGTTTATCACTGTCTCAAGCACTTTTAAACCTCTTCTCACACAATCACTCAAATTATTACTCTCGCGGCTCATCTTCATCTCTCCCAATGTCACAGCTGTACATTCTAAGCCCCGCCCCAAAAACGAAGAGAACCGTGGACGACAAGCTGCTACGGGGCGTTAATCAATCAGTCAGTCAAATTCTGTTTAGCATTCTGTCCGTGAGGGCAGCCGCGCTACAGGAGCTCTTGCGCGCCTCAACAAAAAAAGACAAATGAATGCCATTAGAAAACCGCCAGGAGTTAATTCCAATCATAAATTGAGCAAGCGCACTGAAAATTGTGTGCGATATGCAATGAGTGATGGTTTCATTTAATCTTTTTAATTGTATTTGATGACCAGTTCACGCTCAGTGTTGCTGATGGTGCACTGAGAAGATGCCAACTGACAGCTGAAAACAACACAAATCAGAAACGGCCCGGGCTGTTCCCCAGCTGCCTCCCATCACGTGCTAACCTTGACTGGACGAGCATGAATCGTCCAATCAGCACAGACATCATGACGTGCCTCAGCTGATTGTCATTGCCTGTTATTTAAACCCTCCGAACAGAGCTTGCGGTTTTAAAAAACATCCTTGAGCTTTGTGCTAGCAGCCTGGGTTTGTCGGTTTGTAATATTGCCGTTACAATGCCACATCATCGTGCTCATTATGTGACCATTTCTATGCCTAGACATTTCCCTAGATGTGCTCTCGGTGGGCTTACACTGTTTTGAACTTGCTTATTAGCTTATTAAAAACTCAGCGAAGCAGTAAGCACCATGGCAACTGTAGCACATCGGCATTGTAAAATGCGCTAATTGCGTTTTTCACAAGCCGTCCCGGCGAAACCTGTTTTTCATTTATTTACCCAGCTTGCAACTGGGAATATTGCCCACAGCATTGTGCTATACCCCAGGTGGCATGCAGAGGCTGGCACCTTTAACTTTTACATTAGTTGTCGATGATAGATCTCTTTGGAGGTCATCGCTTTAACAGCAACCTTTGACTGTGCCAGACTGCGGGTCGCAGCGAGTCTGCTGTCGAGGTGAAAGGTCGTCGTTTGTTCGTGATGAGGTGAACAGGAATGCGAGATCATCAGAAAAAAGAAGAGGTTAGCCTTAAGTGCCACACTTTACCACCCAATTGTTTTCACCTTGCTGCAGTGGTCACTGATGCTCCCGGACAGCGTATTCCCGAGAGACGACAGCGTGCAAAGCTAAAAATAATCAGTGCTGAAATAAAGGCCTCTTGAAGGAGAGGGTGACTTTGCTCCAGATTGGATGGCTCGTGTTGACCATTCATAGCTCGTTAGGATATTCTCCCTCTCGTTCATAGCCACTGCAAAGTGAAGGTTACATCCCTTCATCTCCCAGCTGAGTGGGAACGTTTTTGTTTGAATCTTTGTGTTCAATTGTTTCTCGCTGTTACCCATCCACTTCACTGGCCTCACTCGTTCTCTCTCGCTCTCCCCCGTCGCCCCTGACAACCACTGCATCTGCGCCTTGTTCTCTCATCGCTGGGTCTTGGTCGTCATGGAAACATACTGTCCCGATTCCACCATCAAGGACAGGGAGAGGTATTAAACAGCATAAGCGCTCTGGCCCGATGGATGCACACACATTCACAACCACATTCGTTGTGGACCATATTTGCATTAGAGACACATTGAAATCAATATTTTACTGTATTTTTATTTGTATGTGAACTATTCCTTTAAAGGGTCAGTTTACCCAAAATTTTAAATTCTGCTATTAATTACGCACCCTCTTGTCATTCCAAACTCATAAATCTTCATCTTCAGAAAACAAATTAAAGTATTTTTTGATATTTTACATTTCTGGGCCTTGAATGTCATAGTTCTGTTGAAAAAAATATGTTAATTTGTGTTCTGAAGGTGAATGGAAGTCTAATGGGTTTGGAACAACATGAGGGTGACTAATTAATGAAAAAATTAGCATTTTTGGGTAAACTATCCCTTTAAAGGAATAGTTCACTCAAAAATGAAAATTATGGCTTATTTTACTAACCCCAAAGCCACCCTACGTTTATCTGATTTTCTTCTTTCAGAAAAACAGATTAACAAAAAATAAATGATTAAAATCCTGGCTCTTCCATGCTTGCTAATGCCATTTTTTTAAAGTCAGTCCAGAAGCCAGAACTCGGCATACTTGCAGAAAAAAACGGAAGTCAGTTATTTATGTGACAATTTTAAAACTAGAAATATTTTTGTAAAAAAAAAAGGGTTGAGTAAAATATTCTGTAATTTTCATTTCTGGGTGAACTATTCCTTGAATGCACATTTCTGGTCTTATCAGTGCATGCAAACTACTGCAGTTATCATCATAACAATAGTGCACAGCCTCTGAAATGACTTCAGTTTTTGGCTGACATCACCATCCCCAGCTACGTTTTACAATCGAATCAATTCCAAATTAGATCCAAATCAAGTTTCACTCAGAAATATTTCACTTTATGGACGTAAATGGGTTTCCTACCCCATTTCATGTATAATCGACACCCGACCGACTGCTAATGTCTATGAATTGTGTTATCCGAGTAAATGTGTTCACTCAGTTCCTCAAGGATTGCAGCTCCGCACGGATCGCGAGTTAATTTTAACACCATAGCAACGCTGCAACGTTAACATTCTGCCTTGAAACACCATAGTAACCACTTTCTATTTCCACAAACCACTTAAACTCATGTGTCTTGCCATATCACATCCTGGGTCTGTCTGTTAAGATAGCTCCAGCATCAGTGTTGTTCCCAGCATCCATCTGTTGGCCATCTTCTGCCCCGAGTGGTCACATTCGTTTGGATCTCCCGCTTCCCTTTAATCAATATCAGCGAGATCCAGGGAGATGACCTTACGTGAACTTCTAATTAAGACTGACAGTCTCTTATCAGATGCTCTGGCTTGGAGTTCCAGTGGGACCGCATGGGCAATATGAAAACGATCAGCCTTAGAGATGTAACATGCCGTGTGGTCCCCAGCCAATTTGTCACTCGCAAAAAAACGTGACACCAGTGCACGTCTTGTGTGCTGCCCACCCATTCAAGGAAGCTGACCACAATGCACCCTGTTCTCCTTTGTTGTTGCCAATTGGCCGGCCGATTACCCATCTGGAGGCAGTGAAACAGTCTGTGATGGTATCACTTCACAGAGACCAGAGGGGGGGAAGCTTTAGTCAAATGGCAGTGAGGTTGAAATCCGATAGTTATCGCTCTCTCTGCAGACTGAAATGCAGCAAGTTTATCAAGAGCGAGAGAGAAAGAGAAGCAGAGAGGGAGGTAAAGTGACTCATTTGTGGCTCAGAAAACAAAGGTTCAGAGCTGCTCTCCTTTTCTTACTTTTGCTCAATTGTTTCATTATTCAAATCAGATGATTATTGCATAAATAATAAGTCAATAAGATGCTATGTATGTAACATGCATTTTAAAGTATTATTTATATGCTGTTGTTTGTGTTTTTAGTGCACTACTTGTGTTTTTACGAAACAATAGTAAAGTACTTAAAATGTAAAACATATTCCTCAGATTTAATCGTAACCAAATTTTCACGTATTTTGGATTCTTTTGACAAACCTTACATTTTACGAAATAGTTTTAGGTGTTTCACCCTATCAGAACCAAACCAGGGCATAAATATTATTTTGAGGGTGAATGTCAATAATTTTGTTAAAGTATTTGTAAAGTGCTGAGCTCCTTTTGTTGAAATGCCTATAACTCTTGAATGGAAAGAGAGATTTTTGCCCAACTCAAAACACATATAAGAGCTCAATCTGAGGTCACAGTTAAAAAAAAATGATGGTGCTATAACAGGGGGAAAATTATGATAACTATGCACCTGTTTGTTATTTGTTTTTGTCCTAAGTGCCACAAAAGCCTAAGAGGACATTCTCGTATCTCAAAAAAAAATGGCCACCTTTGCCCAGAATTGACTCAAAGTCTGTTCACATCTCTGTAGCTCTGCGCTCAATGAGTTGTTTATTGTGTATATTTTTATTATACTGTGTTGTTAATAAAAAAAAAAAAAAAATCATAAAAAAAAAAACAGTTTTTTAAATCTCCTCCCATTCTTTCTACCTGCCTTACCTGTCAGTTTCACTAATGGGGTCTTTGTCTTTTCAGGTGATAATCACATATTCATTGCTATTCTCACACCCCGCATACAAACTTTCAGCCTCAAAACATGTCTTTTAAAATTTAAAACACTATATTGTTTTCTGTAAATAAGTAATTGAAATGATTTTCTCATCATTCTGAAGTAAATATTCTAACATAAACGGCTGGTTACTCTAAATTCTTATTCTGTACCATTCACTATGGCTTGGACGGCCTTATTTTAGAAAGTTTTATTTTCCCAAAACTTAGTAACCACGCATAATTTTTTTTTTTCTAAAAAATGCAAACATGTACATCCATCATGGTTACATATTATTGTAGCACAGTTTTTGCTGTATACAAAAACAATTATGTGTTGGTCAGTAGTTATAGTGTACTTATATGTTATAAGTAGTTGAAATAATCACAAATATCAGAGCCTGTCCAAACATCTCACGGACCCCAAAATCAACTCAGACTCCAGAGGGTTAATTAAGGTTAATGGTGTGATGCAGCAAAAATGTAAAAAACACACAAAAATAAAACACAAATAGCATGAGGACAGAACATGTGAGAACACATGCCACAGATGATTTCAAACAAGCATGCAAAGTTTTTAGAGATCATGCTATAATAGTTGCATGATTAGTTACCTGTATTTTTCAAAAACCAATACAAACAATATGTGTAATAATTAAAAAAAACCTTTTATATTATATCTTTATATCTATAAAAATGACTTTTTATAATTTAATTACATTTTTATTTCACATGCTTGCTTCAGTCCCTTTCCCCCACCCTCTTTTCCTAATAATGTCTATCAAACGCTCTTTATTTTAAAAAAGTAAATAACTAGAACCTCTAATAATGTTTTTTTTTATGTTATTCATGAAAGTTTTGCCAAATTATTTCAATGTAATACTGTACAGTATGATCTTATACTAAAAATCCTAATTTCTCTCTGCAGGCTCTGGTCCACCTGCCGATCAGACGGTGGTGATTCAGAAGTTCAGATATCTCTCACAAAAACTCTTCGTCTCTGTGTCTGTTTTCGCTGGCTTGGGCATTTTAATGGGCATTGTTTGCCTCACCTTTAACATCTACAACAGCAACGTCAGGTATGTTCAATTGGGGACGGGAATATATGCTCCTGCCTGCAGGCATGTTGTTCAATTATATTGCATACTCACGTAAGTTCAGAGCAGAGGACAGAGTGATACATGCATACAATTAACTGGTGTATCCAAGGGTCACATTCGCATATTTAAGCATTCTGTGTGCATAGAAACACGGTGGTTTCAAACCGGCGAATGCATCACGAATAGCGATAGCATTTCACACGTATTCAAACTCCACCGACACTAATGCTTAGTGTTTCAGTCTTTTTATCTTAGTGACATTTAGACTTTCAACAAGATTTTCTCAGCAGACAGCTTAAGCTAATACCCTGAACACTTGCAAATCTCATCATGCATGTGAGTAAATGTGTGAGCATGTGTATGAATCTGCATGTTTCTGTGTGTAATAAAAAGGCTGCTATTCCACTGTGAGAGATTAACTAAATTGGTTAGAATCAGTTCATTATGCTAACAAAAAGTACCATGAACTGTTATAAAAACTATGCATGTGATAATCTGTATATATCACAGTATATGGCACCACATTAGCATCTGTTCAATTTATGAAGCTGTTCTTTGAACATACACATCTTTTTTGCGAATTCAGCATGTATGTATGTGTGTAAAGGTACATTCAAAACTCCCAGCCGTACCTGAATAACATGACGGCAGTGGGCTGTATGATGGCTCTGGCTGCTGTTTTTCCTCTGGGAATTGACGGCCTGCATGTACGCAACTCTCAGTTTCCTGTGGTCTGTCAGGTAGGTTCTCAGGCATCCTGGGTAACACCGTTTTGTCATTTATATTGATGTTATTTATAGTACTAGTAAATGAGTTTATAAAACCTCCCTGAACCCTCTTCTCAAGGGCTGTAAAGAGAAATATCAAGGAGGTTGTTTTTTTCTTCGTTTTATTTTTCCCCCCCTGAGGCACACTGATAATGTTAGATAAGGTTTTTTGCATCCAAAAAAATCTGAATTATTTAGTTTTTCATGACCGTTTTTCACCGTCTCTCAGACCCTTAAGTATTAAACAGACAGTTTCGCTGCCTTGCTTTCAGACATCTATATATATGCCCTCTTCGCTTACACTTACTCATAGGTCACAGGCTTGCCGTCAGGTTCAATTTATCTCGCACTATCCGTTTTTTAAATAACAGCACCTTGGCAAAGCCTGAAGATCAGAATGAGCTGTCCATTTTTTTGTTTCATTTTAATAAGTACACTTTTATTAAATATTTAGTTTTATTTAGTTTTGTAATTCACCTTTAGCCAAATTACATTCACTTAAAGGATTACCACACCCCAAAATGAAAATTTAGTCACTAATCATTTACACTCATGTTGTTCTTAACCAGTAAAAACTTTGTTCATCTTCAAAACACTATGTTATAAAGCCACAAAAATACTTTTAGTACGTTATTCAACAATTTGCCTCGTCTGCATCACTGTAGCGCCAGCTTGAGACGAATTGTTGAATAACGCCGTTCTTGTTATTTTCTTTGCGTTCAAAAAGTATTGTTGTAGCTTCATAATGTTACGGGTTGAACTATTGATGGCAGATGACTATTCAGATGGCTGTAATCATTTTCTGGGCCTTGACAGTTTTCATTACTTGGCAGCCAATGGGACAGTCACAAGCCTACCTGTTTTCATCCAAAATATCTTAAAAGTTTTTACAGGTTTGGAACACCGTGAAGGTTATGTGTATAATGCCAAAATTTCCATTTTGGATCGAGTAAAACTTTAAACCTAATCTTTAAAACTAATTTATTAAACACTGAATTTTTCATGTTGTGATGTGACGAAACAGAATAAAATAAAATTCTCTCATAATATTAGAATAGCTGATCAATACTGCCAATAAAAACTGAAATACTAGCTTTTTTAAAATTGTTTTGCTAGTTTCGTTTGTGGCTGCTTGGACTTGGCTTCAGTTTGGCTTATGGAAGTATGTTTACGAAGATCTGGTGGGTTCACACAGTCTTCACAAAGAAGGACGAGAAGAAAGACAAGAGAAAGGTGAGTAGAGAACCAGGCTGTTCATGGCTAACACAACTAAATTCAACTTAGTTGATTTCCAAAAATAAAATTCTAAAAACACACAACAGTATCTAAGACTGTGTGAGGTTAAGCTGAGGTGTTTAAAGCTAAAGTATCCGTCCTTTTACACCCCTTATAGAGATTTACTCTTTACTCTGTCATGTCAAGGACTTTCAGTACGCTGCTGGAATGATCAATATATCGTAGTGGTATTATTGTTCTTTATGAAGTATATATCTTGTTCCTCTTTCTGTTATCATCTTTAGATCTCCAACTCACTTCCTCTGCCTCTCTGGCTTAGCCACCATCTCTCTATCTGATCTCATAGAGATGGGTCCCCCGTTGTCCTTGAGCATCCTTGAACAGCACATTTATCATACAGCACAGCTCAATGAGCCCTTCGTACAGTCCATGAACCAGCAGTCACTCCATCACCACAAACGCACTACAGAACATCATTTACACTCATTACATTTGATTATTTGTAACACTTTGCAATAAGGTCCCATTTATTAATGCAATAGTTAACACCAGCTAACAATAAGCAAGATATTTTTGCATTCATTTATTGTTCATTTTAGCCCACAGTGCATTAAATTCATCAATAAATGTGGAAATTACCAATAACTAAGGCTTAATAAAAGCTTTGCAAATATTTATCATTGTTAGTTCTTGTTAATTGATGTATATGTTTTTTTCATCACATTTTTGTATGAATCTGTACATATACTTCACTAAATTGTGACGGATTATGGTTAACAAAATTATTTTCTTAATTAAATGCATCTTATTTTTCAATATTTTATGGAAAGACTAAACAAAAATATTAAGAAAGTGATGTTTTGAAGTGCAGACCTCACGTCACACAAATACACGTAATAAAGCTATAATAACTCAGGTAAGGAAGAATAAAAGAGCTGAAGACAGAGGACAAAGGTATTTTCAGGACAAGTACATAATACCTATTATTGAGCATTCATAAATGTCTATCTAGTGGTGGAGAGGAGGTTGTCATGAGCCCCTGTGGAGAACCCTCTCTCTCTCTTTCTTTCTTCCTCTGCAGAAAGAGATTGAGAAATGATCAGTGATGTGAAGTGGGGCATCAAATTGACATCTTAGTCATTTTCAGAAGTGCTTCTTTGACTGGGACGCGTCACTATAGAGAATTTTTTATGTTAAAAAAAGAAAAGTTAAAAAACAAACACAAACCCAGCATCAGTAGGCTTGTTTGAAGTGGATTCTTCAAAGTCATTGTCTGGGATACAAAAGGGAAATTTCGGAATAAAGAATGGTTTTAGAATTTATTATAGACTACAAGACAGAAAGAATTATTTGGGACAAACATTCTATTTTGAGTACAGTGGAACTAGTGATGGGGATTTTATAGTGTGACTTATCATGAAAATGTCCCCTCAACACATTCAAAACAAGTTAAATACCTCACATAATTTCTCATGAAATGCCAAAAGAGAACAGAAAATTAGACTTAGAAGAAAGATGGAGGACTTTGGGGAAACTGTTAGTCTTGAAAGTATAGCCATGAGACTAACATTTTTTTTAATTAATACTTTTGTTCATTTAAAAAAATACACACACACACACACACACATATATATATATATATATATATATATATATATATATATATATACTTACTTTGAAGGTACAGTACATATTAGTACATAAAAGGTACAAAAGCGTAAAAGGTACTGCCAAAGTTCTGTGCTTGTTTTTCTGAGAATGAATTATAACAAATAATGAATATTATATTAAAAAATATATTAAGCAGCACAACTTTTTTGATAATAAGAAATGTTTTTAACAGCAAGTTTATCACGCCGTCTCTGTCTTTGGGCTCTGATCCCAGCGCAGTTACAAGCACCCATTCTCAGCCACCTCTAAAGATTAATTAGAAACACCTGTTGATACTTAAGGCCATGGATAAAAGCCTCATCTGTCAGTAGCTCTACAGCTGAGCTCGAGGTAACACCAATACGTTTCGGCCTCTGTTTCCTGGTAGCCTGACCCTCTGAAGGAATTGGATAATCAGATTCACCAGTTTGCCTGAGCCACCATTCCTTTGCCTTTCACTTACCTGCACCGAACATCTTTGATCTGACGATCATCCCAGCTGTAAGACACGTACCTTATTACTTACCTGTGTTGACAGGGCTTGGACTGTGGATAGCGATCAGGAGATCAAGAAAGTGACACAGCAAATACCTTTATGTTGAAGTCTAGCCCTCCTCTGCCATTTGTGTTCAGTTTCCTCCTATGTTCAATAAACGAATCCTTTTGATTTATCCCTGTCTGCCGTGTTTAAGTCAGAGCGTTACAAAGATAGCCTTCAAAGCTTTGAGTATAATATATGAGACTAAAGTAAGTAAATTATTACTAATCTTGTCTGCAAAATTATACTCAATATTTTGATTGTTGTTATGACTCTGTTGCTCATAACCAGAAATATCCAAGCAGTAAAAGCCTATAATATACACACCAGATAGAGTCTGTTTACCTACAGAAAAACATGTCCACAAATTACAGCAATGCAAAGCCAGAAGCTCATGCTCCTAGAAAAGTAGTTCCACCACTTAAAGATGATTAAAGCACCTTTAGAGCTTAATATAACACTTGAACAAAAATGCATGATTTAGATTTTTACTTGAAAACTCCCTAAATATCCATTTCTAGTACATTCCCGGTCATTGTTTTAAACAGAGGCATGAATCAAAGTTCTCTAGAAATCAATAGCAGTCCATATATAGAGCTTAACTTGTTTTGAACCCAGAAAATTACTTGAGTCAATTGCCTAGCTGTGTGTGAGTTCTTTCATCCTGGCCTTTGGGTTTATGAGCTCTCAAAAGTGACGATAAACAATATGAGGCGCAGAGAACATAAACGCTTTGTATGTTGCTCTTTAAATAAAAGCTTTTTATGTTTAATTGCTCACAAACGCAATCCCGGCTACAAAAAAAAGAACGAGTATTGATTTTGTTGCAGTGTTATGGTCTCAGCCGAAATCCATTAAAGACACTTTCCTTACTTAAACCATAAAGAGCGGTCACCGTGTGGCGGATTGAATTGGCATCCTGATAATGGGCCATTGTTTCCCCTTCAAGCTCTCTGCACTTACGCTCTATGTGATGTCATGAATCACGTTGCAAGCTGTGTCTTTCACTGTCCTGGATGGAAAGTTGATTCACTGGTCTTTTTATATCCCAGCAGCACCTGGAGCCCTGGAAGCTTTATGCCACTGTGGGAGTCCTGCTGGTTATCGACATCCTGTCCCTTATGATTTGGCAGATTGTGGATCCCCTGCACATCACAGTGGAGGTATGGCAGGGCTCCGTTTTTGTGTGTATGTTTTATGTTTGGCCTTTAGGTGCATATAAGCAAAATGCTGAATGAGCTGCTGTTCTGTTTCTCTTTCTGTCTGAGCAGAAGTTCACTAAAGAGGCACCTAAAGGGGATGTGGATCAGCTGATCGAGCCTCTGCTGCAGCACTGCAGTTCAGAGAAGATGAACACATGGCTTGGTAAGAACTTCTGTGGGTTTGGCACCGTATGTGTTCACATTGTATCCATTTCTGATTTGTTGTTTTTTTTTGTAAAATGCAAATGCACTCTTAGACTCCATGTTGACATGAAGCTTTCATAAGAACTTTTAACATCAGTAGAACCTCTTCATTCTGCCAAAGAACCTTTATATATATTAAAAAATATATTTTTTTTTAAATATTCTTTACACTAAGAAAAAAAGATAATTTTAAGAAGTGTTCCTTGAAAGGTTCTATGGCATCACTTCAGAAACCTGTCTTTAAACCAGTCTTTAAACCTGCTTTTTATTTACCAACCACTCGTGATCCAGACTAACTCACTATCTGTGCTGATTCAAGCGTATTTAACTGAAGTAGTTTTTTTAGAAAACAGCCAGTAAACAGAATTTTCTTGAAAGAGATGTTTGTTCACATTCTTGCAATCACGGTGGCAGAGATTCATCAAATGATGATTAAATGATATGTTATAAGCGGTGTGTATCCAGATGCGCAGTGTAGTCAAACACCCTTAAGATATTTTAAAGAGCCGACCGAGCTGTCTGGAACACGCTGGAGGAGTGATGCTCCATATTTACAGCAACACATTCCCTTGTGAGAATGAAGTGGGCTTAATTATTTTCAGTAAATACTTTAAAGTATTTTTAGGTGAATATTTGCGAGAGTAGTTTAAATATATAAGTATAAATATAAAAGTATATCCTAAATGAAAAAAAAAATATTTAGCAGGAAATATAATTAATTAAATGATCACCCTCACATTTTTAAAAAGTACTCTTTGTAATAATGTAAAATTAAATCATAATTTATTTTTAACAAGTACACTTATTATTAAGCACAGAAGTATTATAACTGGAACTGTATGTTATTCAGTGTTACATTTATTTCTGGTTTCATAGACAGTGCTTAGCCTAAGCCAAGATTAGGACATAGTTCAATTAGGACACTTTTATTAAAATGCCTTAGAAAAAAGCATTACTGGTGTACATCTTAAGACAAAACAAAGACACTGATATGTTTTAAGATCAATTAGTGCAAGTTTCTTTCAGTTGAAACAGCTCAGATTTACATTTAGTCCAGGCCTGGCTAAAGCGTTGTCTATGAAAGTTTTTCTTTTAAATGTACTAAATTGCAACTTCATTAACCACATTTAAAAAAAACTTAAATGAAAGTAATCACGTACACAGATGTACTTACTGTAAGTCTTACTTAAGTGATTTAAGCAAGCACTCTAAAGTTCAGCTAATTGCATTTAATATCAATTTAAATTATAATTCATTTTCATTTAGCTGCATGTTAATTGCAGTTTAGTCTCTGAAAAAATTACACTTTGCACTTCAGAATTAGTTACAGATATATTTTGTAAAGTATGCAAAAGTTTCATTCTTTTTCCGGAGGTTTAAGTTAGTCTGCTGTGTCCTTAATAAACTAATGCTCAGAACTGACCCACAAGACAAAATAGCGTGCAAATTGTGGTCAGCGTTACCACGTTTGTGCCATTACCCGATTTGCATAATACCTATATTAGCTCAGATACTAAAACAACACAGATGGTGCATGCAAATATACAAGACTAATACTCCTGTTCGTCATGATCTTGTCATGGTGTTGGACGCAAACAAAAAATAGTTGCTGTCTGATCAAAGCCTATAAGCCTGTGAGTGAAAGTGATTTAATGAAGGAACCCCAGTGGTTTCGACCTTCAGCCTCTCTCCTCGGGTGTTTCCTGCTTGTAAGTGTTTAACTAATTAAACAAATTAATTGCTACCTTTATGAGACAAATTGGACCG
The DNA here is from genome assembly GCA_032357475.1 of Enteromius thamalakanensis. NCBI lineage: Eukaryota > Metazoa > Chordata > Actinopteri > Cypriniformes > Cyprinidae > Enteromius > Enteromius thamalakanensis. The sequence continues at coordinate 5,324,698 of JAUCMT010000043.1, read as the reverse complement.
GCCTTGCTCTTCCAGTTACGGTCAGTAAAATGAGCCATCAGTGTATTCTTCAGGCGAAGTCCTTGAGAATCGAGCACAGCTGCCCGTAAACAGACCTGTCATACTAATTCTTTCTGTCATAACAGTTTCTCTGCATAAACCATTTAGGGCATTTGGTCCAAGGACAGATTGGACGGCAGTGTCCTTTCACAACATCTGCCTGAGAAAATAATGAATCGCACAGAACTAAAACAAAGCAAATATAGCAGTGTTCTCGATAAGATCATATAGTGTTGTGTGGATGTGAGGGATGAATGGTTAGATGCAGGCAAAAGTCATGGGAGCAGACAGCGCCTGCGCCTGACTGATTACCCTGTCAGTGTGATAATGTCCACCTATCATGTTTGCATTGGCCTGAATACATCAAACTGGTGGAAATGGATGGACTAATTACATAGTAAACAGCTCACCCACTCAGGTTGGTCACATCCAAAGCCAAATGAACTTGAAATGACTTGAAATTTTCATCTGAGAGTGAGCTGGTTTTTAGCAAACACTCAGTTAAATTAAATCTGCACCCCCTGTCTGCGACTTTCATTACTCCAGAGGTATTTACTGAGGATTTAATGGTCAGACAAGAAGGAGATGATAAATAATAGACCAGTAGCAGCCGTAGTAACAAATGAAAGCTCAATGAAACGTGTGGTATTGTATATGGTTTTTAAGCACTTTATTTTTTTAATCCCATACACATTTGATTTGGCTTTATTTAATACATATTAGTAATTTAAGTAGTTTTCACTATTATTCAAAGATTTTAAAAGATATTTCCAATGCTACATTTATTTGATCAAAAATGTGAAATATTATAACAATTTAAATTGGAATATCTTCAGTGTAACATGATCTTTATGAAATCATTCTAATATGCTGATTTGATGCCCAATATACATTTTTAATTTAATCAATGACGAGGACAGTGTTAAAGCAATGTGAAAACTGTGATGCGTTTTTATTTAGGATTCTTTGATTTATGGAAAGCTAAAAAGAGCAGCATTTATTTGAAATATAAAAATATCATTATAAAAAGATCTTTACTTTCATTTTTGGTCAATTTACTGAAAATGTAATGGCAGTGTAAATACACAAAATATACAATATCTAGTTATTTTGGTATATTATAAACTAGAAAAAATATAAATGTTACCCTAGACCACAAAATAAGGATATAAGTACAAAGAGTTTTTGAGATTTATCATTATCTGAAAGCTGAATACAACTGAATACAACTGTTTGAAAAATTTCGGGGGGTGCAAAAACCCCCCGAATTATTGAGAGAATTACATTTAATGTTGTCTGTAGTCCTTAGCAATACATATTACTCTTGATAGCATATTTACAAAATATCTTCATGGAACATGATTTTTAGTTAATATCCATATTTATTTTAGGCATAACAGAAAAATGTATAATACAATGTATTTTTGGCTATTACTACATAAGACTGGTTTTGTGCTCCAGGGTCATACTCTAAATGCATAATCTCTGCTTTATTTGTTTGAATGGCTGAACAAAGCAAAGCTGGCACATCAATGAAACAATGATGAGGATGTCCGGAAACCTGTTCATTATTTTTCTCCCTGCTTTGTCTTTTAGGTGTCGTTTATGGCTATAAGGGTTTGCTGCTGCTTCTGGGAATTTTTCTGGCTTACGAAACCAAATCTGTGTCCACTGAAAAAATAAACGATCATCGAGCTGTTGGGATGGCCATCTACAACGTCTCCGTGAGTCTGTTTGTCTTTTTATACTTATCCCTCTGGACATTTTAAGAGCGCCTTGGGTGACATTTGAAATGTCAGTCGTCACCCAAATATTGTCCAATTAAAAGGTAGAACTGTTTGGCTGACGTGTCTGAAATAGCACCGCGGTGGGGGTTTTCTCCTTTCGTTGCTCAAGCTTAGTTGGGAGTTGGCGTGTGAATTGGACGCAGCGTCTGTCTGGGGCTGTTGTGTGTCACAACACACTCATAAGCAGGAAGAACATGCCTGGAGCTCTTCAGTGTGGCTCTGCTAGATTTGATGGAAGTGAAGTGTTGGAGCCTGCCATCTCGAATGCTGTCCAGGGACGCCGAGTTTCCAGAGGACAAGGAAAGAAGGGGAAAATGAGCTTCCCCCTCATCACCGAGAATAAGCGTGCACGTCAGTTTGACAGGCTGGAGCTCTAAAGTAGTTAGAAAACTCAAGTAAAGCGGTCCCTCAGTAATGTTGAAAGTTGCTTGTTTTTGCTCATCATCTCGTCTGTTCCGCTTTAGGTTTCCAGCGCCGGCTCACGAGTCAGAAAATAGCTTTAGATAACGCACTCAATGTGCAGGGTAAATACACAGGAATCTCTTTTCATTTGCCATAAAGACTTCTGGTCGGTTTTCTGTGGCGAAGGTCGATTGGAAATAAAGTGCAAAGCTTTTGTCCATCAGCTTTTTCCTTGTAAGCTTTTAATTTGAAGCTGTGTGTCTCTCTTCATCTTGGCCTCGGAGGATTATCCATTATACACTGAACCCAATTTAAGCTCAAATTGAGGGAGAGACTTTAGATCAGCAAGGGGCCGAATTTTGCATTTTAATCTTTTCTCTCTCACTCTTTTTTTTGAGGAGTCGCTGGCTGTGGCCCTTAGCAAATACCCATTCTGCTAAAGAAATGATTTGAGATGCCATCTGCGGTGCCATTACGAACTCCATCACTTTTTAGAATTATAGCGGCTTGGAGGACAATAGTGAAGACAAGAGCGCTGCAGTTCACAGCAAACCGATAAGATTTATTGAACTCATATTCCGGGGACTACTTTGACCCCTGAATCAAGAAACATAATGCGTGGAGCTTTTTAAAATATGATTTATTTGGAATATATCATGCACAACATTAAACATAAATGGTTTAATTTCCCCTTTAATAACCTCCTCTCAGTAGAATAAGATGCATTCTAAGCCATAAATACTTTCATGTACTTATATGCTCAAAATAAACATGAGTTTACGTAAGTTTAATTTTAATTTAAAGAGTATTTAACCAAAAAAAGAAAATTCTGTCATCATGTCACCATTGACTTCCATAGTATTTCTTTCTTTCACACTATAGTCAAGTTGAGATCAGCAGCTATTTCCTACACTCAAGTTTTGAGTGTGTGTGTGTGTGTGTGTGTGTTTAACAAAATAAATAAACTCTATATATGGATTTGAAACAACTTGAGCATGAGTGAAAAACAGGATTTCATTTTTGTGTGAATTATCCCTTTAACTGGCACTACATATTTATTATTTGACATTTCTTCTTTTGTGTCCGGCAGAAGAATTGACAGTCATATGGGTTTGAGCATGACTAGATAATGACATACTGTACATTCTGTCATCATTTACTCATCCTTGTGTTGTTTCAAAGGCATATGACTGTCATTCTTCTGCGGAACACAAAAGAAAATATTTTATAGATGGTTTTGCTGCTCTGTACCATTCAGGATTCACATTATTAAACATAGCCATGTATTGTAAGCTAAAAGCATGCAGGTTTTCATACATCATTACTGCTCTGTCATGGTGTGATTTAAATGGGCTCTGTGAAAGCCGTAGGCTACTGCTGTGAGTCCAGCTGTAAACCGCTTTGATTTAGAGAGACTGCTTTGCACTTTTTGCCCTGGCTAAATAACTAATGACCCTGCAAAAAAAAAGATCACCTCTGTTGATGCCAGACAACATTTTCTTTTTGTTAGCCTGGGTAAGATTTTACTGGTTTTGTGAGAAATGACTGACTGGTGATCAATATTTATTGATTCACGCTTCTTTCTCTCCTGGGTTCTCTTCTTCTCTCCTCTGCCTTCAGAAGAATTTGTTTTTATATGAACACATTATAAACAATCTTGTAAATGTAGTGTTGTGTTTTCATTATTTAATTTAGCTACTGGCTACTAATAGCCATATATGCATATGCTTTATTACTAAATGTTGAATAAATAGCCATTTATGCATATGCTTGAACTCAACTGAATTGCTATGACTTGGAATCATAAATTATGAAAATCCATTATTAAAAACTGAAGATAATTAGGAACAATTTTAAAATTAATTGTGTAATCAGTTATAAGGAACAGTCAAAATAAATATTTATTTAGCATAATTTCCAATCAATACAATTTTACAGTATCCCTAAAATCTGCAAAAAGTGTAAAATATTAATTGGATGTATTTAGTACATATAAAATGCTAGCTATGAAATTAGTATTCCAAAAATGAGTTAAATCAAATGTATAATTCAATACATATATTGCATGTTTTATGAATGTAGAACATTTGTTCAAAAATGTAATTTAGAAGGAATTTGTATTTTAGTATTATTTATGTAATATAGTATTTATTATTATTTGTTTTGATTAGCTTTCACTCTCTTTATATATATATATATATATATATATATATATATATATAATTTTGTAATTGTTTAATCTGCTTTCATTTATTTTTAATTTAATTTTAATATTTTAATTTTTTTTTTTTACATTTTTACTTTAAATTAAGCCATTTTTATTTATTTTGGAATTTTATTTAATTTTACAACACTGCGTTGGACTAAGACACATTGAAGAAACGAGGGGGTCAAAAGCTTTGCTATGTAGTTATTCACAGTTAAAGACACTTACATGTGATTCTGTCTCTCTTTCAGGTGTTGTGTATGATAACGGCTCCTGTCACCATGATTCTGTCATCTAAGCAGGACGCCTCGTTCGCCTTCGCCTCGCTGGCCATCATCTTCTCCGTCTACATCACTCTGGTTGTCCTCTTCGTCCCTAAGGTACAACAGAAGATAATTTTCTCAAAACAAGAATGAGCCGTCATGTAAATATTGCATTAGAGTGATGAATATTAATGACGGAACTAGGACAGGGGAAGAAGTGATCAAAGAGGCGTGTAAATGTATGACATATGCATCTCTCTCTCAGAGGTCTGCTCGTGAAATCTTAAAACGTACTGAGTGACGATGTTATGGAGATGTGGTGTAATCAGTGTTAGCAGAGGAGACAGGTGTTATCACACATCCCAGGATAATATGAAAGAGATGAAAGTAAAGACGTAAAGTACTTTTGTACAACAGCCAAGAAGAGCTGCTGTGTACATCCAGACCGGCTATTTTAGCATTGTTGTTATACTATTATTAATATTTTGAATCTGCTTTTTTTTATATATTTTCAGTTTTCATTTTTCATTTAGCTTTGTAGTCATTTTACTTGCTTTTGTCATTTACACTGCCAATTTCTCTGGCTCCCAGTTAAGTACCGTATTGATTTTAAAATTCTGCTTCTCACATTTAAGGCTCTACATTGTTTGGCTCCTCCGTATCTCACCGATCTTTCTCTGAGATCAACTCACTCTATTTCTCTCGTGCCACCGTGTATTCGCTTAACTACAATGGGAGCGAGAACGTTTAATTTTGTAGGGCCTCGGTTGTGGAGTTCGTTCCCCTACAACATACGGAACGTCTCGGTTACGTATTGTAACCCTCGTTCTCTGAAGAAGGGAACGGAGACGTCACGTCGGTGACCGACGAATAGGAATCTCTATTTGTTGGTCACCGACGTGGCGTCGAAGTGACCGACTGAAAGGGAAATGTAACAGTCTTCAAAATTTTAAATATCATCTAAAACGTATCTTTTTACTCAGGCCTACGTGTGAATTGCAAAATTTTTTTTTTTGATGTTTGATGGATATACTTATGCTGCCATTTTTATATTTTTATTGTTATATTTGTTATATTGTTATATATATATATCGTTATATTGTTTTATATTTTATATTGTTATTATAAGGCGCCTTTAAATAAAATGCATTATTATTATTTTTTATGTGTGTATATATATTACCATTAAGATTTCATTTATTTTTATTTCCGTTCAGTTTCTATTTATTTCCACTTATTAATATTAGTTTCTTAAATTAAACATATGTCAATATTAATATTTATATTTTGTTTCGGTTTTAATTCAGTTAACAAAATAGTTGTTTATAGTTTTAGTTAATAATAACCCTACTTCAGAACTTTTTTGCTGTATGCATAATAGGTTTCTTACCACCTGTTTCCTTTGTGAAAATGTGTGGAATGTATCCCACAATGCACTGTACTCATCCATTCATCTGATTAATGATTTGAGCAATCCAAGTAATATCAGTCAATGTTTCTGATCTTTTTTAATTATTCTTTAATTTGACTGCTCAAAGCCTCTCGTATTCCAAATTAAATTCCAATATAAAATAAGAGTTTCATTTTCGAAGATAATAACTCTGACTCAATAAGTATAGCCTATTTTTTATTATTATTATTATTATTTTTATTGTTTATATTGTTGCCTACTGCTTACCTTTCACATAAAAAGGAGTCTATTGAAGACTATATATTGTGGTATATTCTGTCAACAGGACTCTCATCTGCTGTTATACCTCATGTGGTGTGTGTGTGTGTGTGTGTGTGTGTGTGTGTTTGTGTGTGTGTGGTACAGATGCGGAGGCTTATCACTCGTGGTGAGTGGCAGTCGGACCAGCAGGAGACCATGAAGACCGGCTCATCCACAAACAACAATGATGAAGAGAAATCCCGCCAGCTGGAGAGAGAGAACAAAGAGCTGCAGAAGATCATCCAGGAGGTTCTGTGTCACCTTCACTTTCTCCAGTACACTGTTAATAAACACCATACTGAGCACATTTCAGAACTTAACTAAGAGTGCCTTTCATAAGTGTAGTTTTCAAAAATACATTACATTTCATTATATAGCTATATGTATAATTGTCGTTTTATGGACCATGGTGGAAAATTACTTCATTTTCCATGTACATAACTGATGCTCTTGAAAAGATCAGTGGTGTAATGTATGCCACTTTCATTCCCGGTTGCCTTGATCTGAAAGTAAAAACATCAAACACAGTTTTTAGTGATTGTCTGTGCCTCAGAAATTAAACACTGACATCTGACTTAGATAGCGTAATGCATGTAATAATCAGATAAATCAGATTTTGTGGGTGGAAAACCGTAAGATCTGGTGACAGTCATCAAATTTTAACATATGGCTTTCTCAAATATATTGTTCAATCTATATATATTTATTACAGTACATAATATATTTTATATATTTATCCAATTTTCATGAAAAGGAAGCTTATGTTACTAAAATAGATTTGCTATTGTCCATGGCAAAAACATATTATTACAGTAGAATTAATGGACTAGGGAATTCATAGTTTATTATCAGTAGACTCGAGCAGTAAAAGATCAATGGATTATATGGATTCCAAATTTAATGTCAAAAATAATTTGATAAGCAATCTGAAAACAATGTGGTAGATATTTTTGTGGTGTTGCTTTAAAAGTAATGAGCTTGTTTTAATGAAACCACATGAGAACAATGTCTATATACAAAGGTGTGAATAAGAGTGAAATGAGTCAAGGCTGTTCACACCAAGCACGATTACAATAAAGATAACAATATTAGCGTCCACACAGGCGAGCGATATTAGTTGTTTATTCTCAGTGCACACGCATCTGTCGCTTTAAATTCTCGAGCTTGTGAAAACAGGATGGATTCTGTTGTCAATGTTTATATTGTTCATCAGCTAAAAAAAATTGTTCTGAAAAAGATACGATATAGTTTTTCTGTCCTTTATTGTTATCGCTGTGCTGTGGACTGTGCTCTTTATTAATATAAAAAATTATTTTTAGTAATTTATCTTTATGTGGCTAATTCATACGACCTCAGTTACAAATTCATATGATTTTTGTTAAATCGTACGTATTTTACGAGTTGCCAATTTGCATAAATTTGTTCAAATGACCTACACCCCGCCCCTAAACCTGGGATTAGACAATAAATGCATTTTGTTGCAATATTTTTGGCATGCAATAGAAACTTATTTTAGCATACATTATATACCATTATAGTATTTCTTAATGTTTTCAATAGTTTTCATTTTCATTTTAGATTAATTAGTTTTGTCAATTTTAGTAATTTTGCCCTATATTGGTTTGCTTTTATTTCAACTGATGAAAAAAATGAGATGTAATAGTTTTAGTTAAAAATAACAACACTAAAAGGAAACTTCCCTTTTGTGTGACTATAATTTCCTTGAATTATGATTTAGCAAAAATCCTCTTCCTGTCATTCAAGTTCAACATCCTACATTTTGAGTGGCCAGTTTAATTCAAACTCATCTTTAAAAGAAGCTCATACTTGTATTCTCTGTTTGCCCCTATCCCATCTCATACTGAAAATGTCATGAGGGCTGTGGCGGATTGTCACATATACTTTCATCTTCCTATTCTCCGAGGTTTTAATATATTCACAGATAATATTTTAGGCTCAACAGAAACAGTTTCTCATTTGGCCTCCTGTTTTCTCCCGACAGAAAGAGGAACGAGTATCAGAGCTGAGAAACCAGCTGTCCGAGCGACAGGCCCTGCGCTCCAGGAAACGGCCAACCTCTTCCAATCAGAACCATAGCTCTCCTTCTCTCCCCATTTCTCAGAACGATCCCAAATCTCTCCTCCCTCCACCAGGATACCCCCTCCCTGCCTCCGACAACCACTCCCTCCCTCCTACCTTCTCCAACTCCTCCACCCTCTACCAGCCCGACGGCAAGATCAACCGCAACAACTGCCACCCCGGCCGGCTGCAACTCCTCTACAAGTGAGTCTGGAGGACCTGGGGTGAAATACTACCAGGGGGACGGTGAACTTAAAGGGGGGAGAAAAACAAGCTACCTTCGGATTCTCGGCCCAAAATTTTCCCCATCTCAGCCCAGCAGAAGGCCTTGTTTGTTTCTTTTGTTTCCGACACTTGCTGTGACTCATGGAAGGTTATACACAGGAGGTTTGAGAATCTGGTTTTGATTGCACCATTTGATGTGTCACCATATTTGAACACCACAGGCTATGAACCATTTCGTTGTTCAAATGAGTAACCCTCAGCTGATTTTGAAATTGTGGACGAACGATGACAAATGTCCGTACAAAAACATAATTCCCTTCAAATACGAATATTTCAAAATCTATGAATATTATAATACCACAAATTTGTGCTTTTCTTGTTCATATTTCCTACAGTTCAATCAGGCTGTGTGAATATAAGCCATGACACACCAAACTGACCATCGACAGACATCAGGCCATCGTATCTAATTGTTTTTTTTGGTGTGTGTTCAGCAGCATAGGCACTAGTTAGACACCATCTGTGGCTTTTTGGCTTATTGAGCATGATGGATTGACATCTGTTGAGAAAGAACTCTGATTGGCTGTTCGGAGCAAAAGTCATGACTGATGGGTTTTTGTCAACTGGTCTGAACATCAACTTTCATTGCTACTAGTTTGGTTTGGTGTGTCAAGGCCTTGAAGCGGTAGTTCACCCGAAAATGAAAATGTATTCAGGTCATGGATTACTTACCTTTGTGTCATTTAAAACCCTTAAGACCTTCATTAATCCATGCCACATGAACTCTTTTAATAATGTCTTTACTACCATTCTGGGCTTTGAAAGTGGTACTTCCCTTGCTGTCTATGGAGGGTCATGGAGGATTAATTTGGTAATGAAAGTCTTGGAGGTTTGTGAGGGTGAGTAATTCATGACAGAATGAAAATTTTTGGCTAAACTAACCCTTTAAATTTAAACTCTGAAACTGCATTAGAGAGAGCGCAATCACACATTTATTTGGTGCAGCGTCAATCGCGTTCACATTTTGAAATCATGACATTGAACTGCATATCATATCATATCATATATAATGAAGATGTTGCCGTTTTCATTACAGTCTGCCAAGTGCTTAATATGCAATCGCGAGTCAGTGTGGTAACGACATGGACCATTTTTTACATTTACATTAATTCATCTGCATTTTATAGTGCGTCTAAAGTTTACATTTTATCAGTACGTGTTCCCTGGGAGTCGAACCCTTGATCTTAGTGTTGCTGGCATCATACTTGAACTGCGTTTGACTTCTGACTACTTCATATCCTGTCGTTAATATACCAATTTTCCAATTTCAACATGACCTCATAAACATTCTCTACAGGTGACAGTATTACGAAATGTCTTGTGACCAATGAACAGATTTATAATTAACTTTTTTTTTTTGCCCATTACCTCGTTTGGAACTCACTTTTAAGGAATTCCTGTCTTGCATCACAGAAGTGTTACCTCAAATCATCTAGTTTGTTGAAGTGTGCTAAGTCTTCATAGACTTATGATTTTCAGCTGGCAGGTGTAAAAAGCCCATGAATCTAGACTGAAGGAAAGACACTTTTGTAAGAAACCCACCAGAATACCTTAGCAACTTCATAGCAACATCCTGCCATTATAATGTGATTTTTGCATAGACAAAAATCACTCATAATTTATCACAAAAAAAAAGAAATAGCTTCGCAATAAGCTGCAATTATGTAATGAAATGATGTTGGTTTGCTAATAGCCAGCTTTTTTCCCAGAGCATGCTGGGATAATATTTTAACAGTCCCAAGCTATTGAAGACATTTGAAGTCTTTGTACAGAGGAGATGTATTTTCATCACCGATTTGTTTTTATTAGATCCCCCTTGTCACTGAAAGCTGCAGATTGAATCTCCCAGCTTTGTAATGCAGTTTGCCTCTAAATGGCACCTGCCATATTGAAAGCGTCACAGGATGCTGCTATTTTGCAATGCAGATGACATTTAAAGTGCATTGTGCAACCATTTTTATTGTGTGTTTGGTACACAGCAATGAAAAAGACTTTTGAAAAGAGGAATTACTTGAGCGTGCAATACGGTACTTTACTTGGGCACGCACATCCACACACTCATCAGCTGCTTTGTGTCACTCAAACCACGTTACATTCTTGGTTTAACCCAAAACTGAAACCTTACTGTACAGTACAGTACTTGATTTCTAAACATAGTATAGAGGAACTGTAATTCTTGGTCAACTCATATCAAACAGCCAGTTTCCTGTCTTTAGCACCCACTAAATGACAGTCTTCAATGGCAGCTTTTCCCTGCAGCTGTGCGTCTGTTTGACCCTCGTAAGCTCTTGCTTTATCTTGATGTGGATTCATCAGCAGGCCTCTATCGCAAAGTTTCCTCTGTTTCAGCTGGACTATAAATGGTTGGTCCCCTCTGCCTCATTTTCATCTTTTCGGCAGCAAAGACTCTCTGGGGGATGGGATATACAGAAAGAAATGCCCTACAGGGACTATAAGAGTCATTTGTCTATTCATAAGTGTTTATGACAATAGCACATTGCTCAGTATTTCTGAGAACTGTTAATACCTCATAATATTTGGAATGTTGCTGCTGGTTTTGTAAAACATATATAGGCTGTGTTTGGAATCGCATGCTAGTATACTACCCTCAGTGTAGTATTTAGTAAAAAAAAAAAATCATGTTTATTCTCTTTATAGGGAAATTAGTTGTTTAATAGTAACTTACTCTGAGCTACAAAAATGATCATCTTTTGTTGAAGCAATAATATGAATATGAAGCCCATATTTCAATACATTTCCTTGGGAAAAACCACATTACCCATAATTCTGCCGAGAATCTCCACCAATCAGAAAATTGCAACAAGTAAAAAAGTCTCAAAAAGCTCTGCAAATTATTTAGAGTCAGGGGTTAGGGAAGGGAGGGAAGAAATTACCTATTTTAGGTATATACTTTAAATTTTTAGCATTTCTGATGTCCTTTTCCTTTTTAATTTTCACTTCGCGCTCCCACTTAGCTTCTCCATTTTGCCAGATTTATTTTTCTATTGTAGCAACACCTGACTTCACGTAAGGCGCTCGGTGTTAACTTGAAGAGGACTGACCAATGAGGAGAGGGTCTTAACTTGAGACCCTCTCTTCATTGGACAGTCCGCATGAGACTGACTCTCTATCGCTCTTTACTAACGTTCAAAGTCAAAGCCAGTGCAGCATATCTCTGTGCAGCGCAAAAGCCCAGGTGGACAGTTTGATCTCACACCAACTAAATGGAGACAAAAACCTTGGCTGAACCCAGGCTTGGATGGGGCCAGTTTTCCTTTTGATGGATATCCAGCATCCATTTCCCAGCAATCAAGCCTTTGATCGAATGTAAGGCCCTATGGTAAAACATCATAGGTTCTAAAGCTCTGACAGGGCCCTGACTGTGATGGTCTGGACTCTGCTGAAGGTTCCTTCAATCTGAAATAAAAACAAACAGAATTAGCGAGGGAATCGAAATCAATGGCGGAGAAATGGGTGGAGGAGGGAAGCAAGAATGCGAGATATCAGAGAAGGGAAGATAGCTATATTTAAAAGGGAGTATCCTAACTTCTAACAGGGTAATCAGATAATAAGCTAATTAGTAATTGAGAAGTCAGCCAGTCGTACGTGCTTCACCAGAAATTTGTTAACATCTAAACCTCATAAGAAAAAACTTGTTAATCACTATACTAGAAATTATTTTAAGAAAAACTCCCAGTACTCCCAATAAAGTTGGCAGCCAACTAGCCTAACAAGGCCGAATAAAATGCATAAACCATAAATGATAAATGGATGAAATTTAAAGGTTATTGTAGCATAATGCAAACAGTTTGAGATACTATTAGTTAATAAATTAAGACGGAATACAGTATATACTTGCAGTATATACTATGCTACAGTATGCTAGTATTCCATTCCAAACACAGATGGAGATTGAACTGCATCATGATGTCATCGAATTGGTGTGTCATAAGCACTTGTGATTGGCTAAATGGTGCCCTTTTATTTTACACAAACGCTGATACAAGATGACTCTCCGGGAATCCTGGGGAGGATGTCGTGAACATGAGGACAAACCCCACCGTGGTGTTTATTATCGGCCTACTGTAATATTTTATTCATCATTTCTCGCCAAATGGTGGTTCAATAATAATCATGATAGTAATGATATGCACAAATGTTAATTGTGTAAATGCTAAATGTACATGATAAATGTATTCTCTTGCACAAATTATGAAGTATATAAAGTCAAAGGTATTCGTATGTGGTATTGAAAATATATTTGTATTTGTACTATGATAGATGCTGTACAACGCTATTGGACTGGTGTCTATGGTGAAATAAATGTAGTTTTTGCTACATTTTTTAAAACTCTTCATCTCTTTAGTGGTTTATGTGTTTGATGAGTCACGTTGCACTCACAGAAGCTATGTTATAATTGGAACTGCTTTATAACCCCTCAGGTACAGCATACGACTTGCCAGTTCTTGATTTTGAAGCACTTCAGTCAGCTTCAGCACTGACTGTGTGAATATGAGATCTGATATTGAAAGAATATGATGTGGCATCTGTTGACATTTCAGTGGAAGTCACGGTCAAAGGGGACTTCCAGAGTTAGAGCCCTTTCCATTTACACTGGTGAGATATATTTAGAGCATTGTTGGATGTTTTCCAAACACGTCTTCTACATTTTTAAATATGGGTGGCATTTTCTGGTATGAACTGAAACAAATAAGTTCAAATAATAATGCTGCACTACAGATAATCAGTGTGCATCAGTTTGACTGAATGAGCTCTACATTTTCTGTCATGCTCCATTATAATTCCTCTGGAAAATAATTCAAAGCTGGGTGTTGACATTGGTATCGCAAGAAAATCTGTGATGGGTGCTTTTTTGTTTGTTTGTGCCAATATACAGACAAGACAAGACGCTACACTTTTTAATGAACAATATCCCATGAATAATTCACTTCGGTGCTCTCATTTTTCTCGCAAATCCTCACTCTGACACATGCTTTTAAACACCGTTTTCTTCTTTTTTACTTCTAATCCTTATTAGCAATGTTTACTAAAACATAATTTGTTGCCTGTCAAAAGAAGGGAAAGCACTTCCATCAATGATCTAATTATAAAACATTTGGTAACGCTTAATTTTATATAGTCTACTTTAGACATTTTGCTAACAGTAACTGTAAATGTCAACTAGCAGTCATTAATAGAGTATTAGTACTGTCTGCTTCATATCTTCTAACAGTATATTTTGATGGGTCCAGAACATACTGACTATCAGAAAGTATATGTCAACTCATTCTGCTAACCTTAAACATATTCTAACAGTCTACTCCGAGAGTTATGAGATTGGAAATGAATGAGGATTAGTCAGCTCGATCTCACACCAATTCGTACGACCTCACTTACGAATTCATATGATTTTTTGCTAAAGCGTACATATTTTATGAGTTGCTAATTCATATGAATTTGTACAAATGACCTACACCTAACCCACACCTAAACCTACCCTTCACTGCGGTTTTACACAAATTGTAGTTGCAAAGTTACTTATAATTAGAATGGCTAAAGTCAACTAAAATAAAGTATAACCAAATATTTTTGGTCAATGCAATTCACTTGCATATGAACACTTTGCATGTCTGTAATATTGTTGCAGGGGTGGTCTACTGAAAGTAATTTAATACTTTAAACACTTTTAAGTTTCCCAGTTGATTTAGGATAGATAAGGATCTATGGGGGGTTCATTAGAAAAAACAAACTGTTACCAACTAAAGTTTATGCCTAAGTACAATCATGTAAAGATAAATACAGGCTATAGACAAATTACACCATGGTGGCATTTACCTGTTCGGTATGA
>JAUCMT010000043.1:5279435-5309978 GCA_032357475.1 Enteromius thamalakanensis | reverse complement strand
CCTAAGTACAATCATGTAAAGATAAATACAGGCTATAGACAAATTACACCATGGTGGCATTTACCTGTTCGGTATGAGTATGTTTAGCATCCCCCAACAACCTTTGCAGTGCCATTTAACAACTAGTAAGCAATTGCTTTTTTCAAGACAAGTAAAAGTTATAAAGGTGTTTTACTGGTGTAGCCTACTTTATAGTCGAATCAAGTGTGGAAATAGCTTGAGCTTGTGTTCACCTCACCAAAAACTGCTAAAATGCCTTTTGGGCGGCAATAATACACCATCCCTATACATCATCTCTATATCGGTCATATGTGCAGCCGTGCTTCTCAGCATGGCAGAGAGAGCAGAGGACGAGGAACTTCGAGATGCAACATTTATTTAGACAAAAACTTTTAACAAAAAAGTTAATTAACAAAACAAAAAGCTGACGAGGCAGTGACGACAACAAAAAACAATTTCACGGAGACACACATGTAACGTCAACACCGGATAAACTAGAACTGAAAAGACATCGGATTTAAATACACAAATACTGATATACTAGAGTGAGGGCAGGTGAACAGAATCAACTGATGAGAACATAATTACAGGAAATACCAAATAAGGGCAAGACAGGACTAAACCAAAAATACAAAGACGGTGGAGACCAGGACAGACAGACATGAAACCTCACAATATCTATTGAATGCTGGTATAAAAAAAAAATCGTATTAAATTCAACCTTTAAACTATAGTTTAATGGCAGTGGCTTATTGTTTACAGTTCATAATTTCCACAAAGCGTCTTGCCCTGAGCTAAGATTTCTGGAAAATACTATTCAGACTTTAAGTTAAAAAGCAGCATTTAGATGCTAATTAATTATATGTAAATACCATTACTCTTATGAATATCAGAACTCTAAATGATATTTCATGACAGATTATAACAGTAAAATGACCCCCATAATGTAGCCTACATTACCCTCAATGAACCCAAGCATGTGTTTTTCCGCTGTATTCACACAAAACCCACTGATTATATTGCTTGTCAACCATTGTCGATTAATAAGGGTAACCTGAGATAGGCCTGATGTTACCACAGAGATGCCCATGCACTCTTAATGAGTGTTCCCTGGAGCCTGACATGGCGGTGCATGTAAGGGAGTTTCCCCTCACCAAACCACAGTTTTCTCTGATGAGGAAACTGTGTCAGCGGAAACGTGCACATGGAGGGGTTTGCAAATGCACAACAGTTTCCCTAGTACCCTTGGTTTCTAATTTTGTAAATACAAATATCTTTAGGATAGAGAGGACTACAGCTTTTGCTCAGATATTTCATCACAACCATTGTTTCCTCTGCAGTAACCTCTGCACAACCAATGTTTTATACCCTCAGTAACCTAATATCAGGACCAACAACGGTAACACTTGGTCCACTTTAGACATTCTACTAACAGTAAGTAATATTCAAACTAGCAGTCATTACAGCATTAGTAGACTGTCAGCTTAATATCTTCTAACACTTTATTTTGATGGGTCCTGAGCATACAACATACTATTAGAAAACAAGTATATGTCAACTTATTCTAACTCTAACAGTCTAGTCTGAGAGTTAGTAGACATGTAGTTGCAAATGAATGAGAATTAGTTGACATGTAGTAAAACGTATAGTTAGTAAAATGACCTATGAGGACAATCAAATGATGAGTACTATCAAAATAAAGTGTAACCCCAAAAAGAGAAAGGAGAAAATGCTAAATTACATAACATTTGCAAAGATTTATTACATTACAGCAATGCATTTCATTACAGTACCAGTGCAGTTGTTTCCATTCTTTTAATAAATAGTTAAATAAATAATTAAATAAATAGATTACACATAAATACAAATAATATTAACATGTTCAAATGCAAAAAAAAAAAAAAAAGTTATTTTAAATACAATGTAAATAACTTGGATTGCTTTAATTCAGCATGGACTGAAATGATTTCCCACCTCTGATGTCTGAATCTGATCCATAGGAATTATAGATTTCAATTGTTTTAATATAAAACATTGACTAGGGGTCATTTCAGTCAACTCTAGTAAGTTCAGAATACCGCTTTAATCTACTCTTTCCTTACTTTTCAAGTTTTGCTTGACACCCAGATACACTGACAAAAAAGGAAACTGTAGGCCCACTAGAATTTTTCAGCCAGGACCTGTAAACAATAAAAATTGAATGTTTCTAAACACAAATACAGTAGGCTACACTGTGTGCAATTTTTTTAAGGGATTTGTTTAGAGTTTATATCATAAAGCAAACACCCCAAAGAAGGTCTTTCCGTTTTCGTTTTCAATTCGGGGCAGGAGTACTTGGGTGGTTTCGGTGCGCAGTTTGTCTCCGGCTTTTAGGTTGAAGGCCGCACCGAGGTAAATGGTATTGTACCACAGATCTTCAGAGTCAGACGAGTGCATACAGGCGGAGCGGATCGCGCTCAGCAGCGGCTTGTAGCTGCCGTACGACTCGGAGTAGCGCCACACCGCGTGGCTCATATGAACGGCTTCCTGGTCCTCAGTCATGTCCTTCCTGCAGCTAATGTGGAAGGACACCTGGCTGTAGACGAAGTAAATGCCGTCGTTTGGAATGATGATCTCTCTGTCCACTAATTCCAAGCCGCCTGAAACGAAAGCCTGGTCCTGGTTCTGTTTCCACTCTAGGTGGTCAGCCACATCACGGTCATATGCACCTAGAGAAGAATACAACAAAAACATGGCATAAGTTGGTGCTTTTCAATAGGTTTTTGCTGCAGGATGCAAATTTTACATTATCAAGTGACAAAAAACGCTACCATAATTATGGTCCTGCTGAATGTAATTCATAAAAATGCAAGGAAATATATAGCTATATATATATATATATATATATATTTTTTTTTTTCTCCATCATTTATTATTAATTCATATGTTATGAACAAATACTAATTAATACTGAACAATAGTACCCTATAGGGTTAATGAATGCTGTAAAAATAGTTGGCCATTCAATTCCGAACACATTACATTGATACTAAATATATTGAAGTTTATAAAATAAACACTAATGTTCTTAACATGATTTTTGATGTCTATAGGCTATATTTCATATTTTTGCCGGGTGCCATACAAAACATCAAAATATCGTCACTGTAAGTAAAACGTTATCTAATCTAATTGGGGTCATATTTCATATGTTTGTGTAATTTCCAAGGATAAGAGCCTGTCGTGCAACCTGTTCATATCGCTGTCTATAACTGATTTATTTCTCATAAACAAATTAATTTGTGTTAAATTATACTAAAGTTTGACTGCTTTAATGTTTATAGTCAACTTTTAGACTTCATATAATCACCTCTAAAAGTATTTGGACTCTTGCTATATATTTAAAATGCATAATGCAGTGCGAAGCTGCTTAAACTTTTAATGATAAGGTGATGTTTAGTGTTTATTTACAGCTCATTTAGCGCTATTGAATCAAGCTTACCTGTTAAATGGATGGCAGCCTTCGAAGTGACATTTTCTTTTGAAAGATGATCTCTTAATGTGAGCCTGAGCGCTGATGGGAGAAAACACAAAATAACTCATTTAAAATGATTTAGTTGAACAGAAAATCACATTATCTGATCTGAATGGGGAAAAGGGGATATGAAACTCACCATTTCCACCTTCCTGGTTGTTCTCAGACTAGAATGAAGAAGAAACGTAACGTTAAGTACACAATAATGCACTGATATGAGGCTGAAATTGCATATTCATGGTGTGCATAGTCACCTTGTTGAGCGTGAAGCAGACGGCAGCGGCGGCACACAAGGCCACAGCCAGCAAGACCCCACACACCCGCCAGATGCCTGGTTTTGAGGTGCCAGCCTTCCTCCTCGACACCATCACCTGTGGTAAGGGCAGCAGTCCTTCTTCAAGAAACTGACTCTCAAGATCCATCATCATTGTGTATGTAAGTCCTCTGAAAGCTCAAGATAAACTACGTCCAAATATAAGAAACTGCAGAGTGTCAGTGCTCTTTTAAATGGTCTTGTAAAGTGTCCTCAGCGCAGTTTATCACTTCAGTGTTTTTCTTGGTTGGTCTGTCAGAAAAGCTGCTTCTTCATTCTTTATATAACCTGAAAAACTAGGGGAAACTCCAGTGATGTCAGATCTGAGCAGTAGAGAGACTGAGAGAAACCATGAGGTACTCCCACACTGATAACCACTTACAAAAGTGACAAAAACTAATTGTTTATAGTTCTGTGACATCGCATCATTTGATTTTCATTGATCTTTTTCACTGCACAAAAGTTCTTTATAGTGTAATAAAGGTTCGTCAGAATTTCAAAGTGTTCTTTAGACTCAGAAAAAAGGCTTCTATTAAAAACCGTATAATGAAAGGTTCTTTGGGGTTCTTCTATCACTCCAAAAACAACCCTAATTTACATTTATTCATACCCTAATTTCTATTTATTTTGGACATCAGTTATTTTTTTTATTATTTGCTCATACATTTTGTATATAATTTTGTTAATTCCACCATTTGTGATTATAGTAATTCAGATTTTATCTTTGCATTTTAATTTCAATTTGAGGTGTTAAAATGAGACAAGAACATCCCTAGAATTAGCACAAAAGACCAAGGTTGTTAGTTGTGTTTTTTATTGTTTAATTGGATATTACTTAAATTCAATAAAGTATTGCATAACACTGCATAACTTTTCCAAGATTGATATTTCAAACATCAGTATTCATAGGTCAAGTCCAGGGCTGGACTGGTCCAGTGAGTAAAACCATTAAATCTTCATTTATGGTGTATCATATTTCATTAATGAATTCAATTAAGAATTTAAGCTTAATTATATGTAATTCATATAAATATGGAGTTAAGAATATAATCAGGTTAGCTTTTTCACTGGTTTTGTTTTGAGTTCTCTTTTAGCATTTAACCAATTTATACACTTATACATCATTTTGTAATAAATCATTAATAATAAACATTTATATGACATATTCTGAAAAAATATCAGATGACAACGGAGAGAGGCTTTTTGCTTTTCGTACTAAGAATAAATCAAAAACTTTGAATGGATTTTTTTCTGCTTGTTGCAACATTCTAAACTCAGTTCTCCGGTGCAAATGAGAGGTGAACGACGTAATTTCCTCTTTTTGTGTGTGTGTATTCATCATGACATGATTGAAAAGTGCACAAAGAAATAAGTGCTTTTGACATTTTTATGGGCCTCACAGCATGAACGTGTGATAGCAGAGGAATTATTCCGTCCATTTATCTCAGACGATGGCTTTTCATGCAGGTCCTAGAACATCAATGTTTTGATGACAGCGGGGATGTTAGTGCAGCTCTGCTCACTGCTCGACAGATGCTTGTAAAAGCACAAACAGAATAGCAACAGAAACTATGACTAGGTCCCTTCAATATAGAAAAAAATGGTTCTGCATTCATGAAAAACAAGGATCCTGCTGTATAATTCAGTCTTAAAAGTTTTTAAAACATTTGGCCAAAATATATTTCAAAAAACATGCTAACAGTGGAGCTCAGTAAACCACACACACACATATATGCTGTAAAAATAAATCTGCATTGTTTATCCTTTTGATCTTTCATTAAAATTTTTTTACTAAATTCCAACCTATCATTGAATAATTAAAATAGGGAGAAAATCTTGTGCAATAAATGTTTTTCTCTAATACTCATTGGCCACAATTTTTGGCACCCCTAGATGTTTTTATGAGTAAAATATCTCTGAAGTATATTCCCATTAATATTCACAGTTTTGAGCACTCCAGGGTGATTATGAACATGAAAATATCCAGCCCTGACTTCCTGTTTCACAGAAATATATATATATGAGGGAAAACAAAGCCCAGAATCCCTTAATCATCAACACAATGAGAAAAACCAAAGAGAATATTTCTTATATGCTGCAAAATAAGTGGCTTTAAGAAAAGTGCTAGAGCACTGAAAATTTTCATTTTCTACCATCAGGGAAATTAAGAATTTCCAATTCAACATAAAATGTTAGGAAACTGCCCTAATACACGTCAAGGAGTAGAGTTTGAGTGGCTAAAGACTGAGGATCACAGCTGGAGAATTAAAGAAAATAGTTGAGTAATAGTTAGGGTCAGAAAACCTTAAAAAAACCTGTCAAACAGCCCCTACATCAGCACATGTTGTTCAGGAGGGTTTAAGAAAAATTCTCCTCGCTCATCTCCAGCATGTTCAGTTGTCAGACAGGACTGGAACTGAAGTAATAATGTTTTGGACAATAATCCAAAACAAACATTAAAATAAACAAGAATTAGTCACGGAGTTGTAGTTTCAGCCATGGCTGTCCCAGTCCTCTGACCTGAACCCTGCAGAAAATAAGTGAGGTGAAGCTGGTAATCTGAAGGGTCTGGAGTGATTCCGGATGAAGGATTGGTGTTTTTTCTCTTATCGGGTGTTCTCCAAACCCTTCAGATATTACAGGAGAAAACTCAGCTGTTATTTTGTGAAAAGGACGTAGCAATTATTGTGGCCAATGTGTATTAGAGAAAAACATTTATTTCATCATTTGCGGATGGGGAGAAAAACAATGCGGATTATTCTCTCAGTCACCTCAGATTTAACAAGGGTGCAAATATTAGTGGAAGGCACTGTAAATACTCCAGTATACATTTCTGTATAATAATTACAAAATGTACTTATTTTGTACCAAAATGGCAACTTTGTTGAAATAAATTAATAAGAGGATTTTGCCATATCAGCCACAGCATATGTGATTATGTAATGTCAAACTTCACATTTCATATCATAAAATGGCATGAAACAAGCAACAACACTTCATGAACACTAAAATAGCAAACACAGCAAACGTATAAAAACTATTTTGATTACTTTATTAATGTAGCTGATTACATTCAATTCCTTTTCTACATTTCTAACGTTTTCAACTATGAATCATTTTCAAACAATATTTAACTAATTCTTTCATCACTTGAGTTTCAACTTATTTATTTTACGATTTATTATTTAAAGCACAGCCACCACTTTTTACTTTGAGATTATTCTGAGGTTAAAACTAATTTAAAACATCGAGTTCAATATCAATGAGATATTTTAAATCTTAATCTTTGCATTATGATATGGTATATAACTGGTATATAACAACGCCTTGGGGGGGAAAAAAAACAGTTCATCTTAAAAAAAAAAAACACAAAGCATATATATATAAACTCAATTAGGGAATACAACAGTTATGGAATAAGCATATGCCTGTGTTTCAGAGCAGTTGATTCAGTTTTGGAAAGAAAATCGATCAAATGTGTGAAAATATTCAGATGTAGCTTGTAATCATATGCATGTAATTTAATTACACTTTTTGTCAGTAACTTTAACCGATTATAATTACATTTATTTTATAATTAAATTATGTGGCTCTGTTACTTGTAACTACTTCCCAGCACTCAAATGTTGTCACAGTTGTCTTTAATAAAAACTTTACAAATTATAACAAATAGGTTTTTTTCTAAGATTTAATTACTATGAGAGAAAAACCTAGTGGCGTAGTTTATGGACATGTTCGTGGAAGTGAAAGAAACCATTCCAGCACGGTTTTGTGTTTGCAAGCAGTTCTTTTTATTTAATCAACCACATCGTTCAAACATTACAGGTTTATGTGGGGTTTATTACATGGGAAACTGTGGTACGACACCATACCAACACCACTGTCAGAAAAAACAAAAAAACTTTTGATATAATTTCCAGTGTATTGCCAGTGCATGGGCCAATTGATGCAAGCTTTCAGCGTAGAGATGTGAAACATACGTAGGCTTCTACTGAATCTGGAATGTGAAATCAAAAGTAGGGCATTTAAAAATAGTGTACTGAATCTCTGTGGTCACATTTCAACGCAAGTACTGAATTGAAACACTTGCAGGCCTTCATTTGATCTTATCACAGAACTGTGTAAAATAATCTATAAAAGAATGTATCTCAGGCAATAGCTTATTTACCACAACATACTTTTGACTCATTGTAAATATTGACAGTTAAAAGATTCCCTTGACATTACTAAACTATTTACTCATCCTCCTCCCCAATTATGACATTTCTTCTTTAAAGTATTGTCAGACTCCCCAAAGGAAGTGGAAAAAATACAGCTTAAAATGAGCTTGCACATGGATGCCGTTTTTAGAGGTAGGTACACAAGCTCATGCTCTTCCATGTAATAGTGACATTGCATCAGCATTTGTGAAACTGGCCATGTTTGGTGTGAGCCCTAGCTTCCTCCATGTGCAACATCATGGGATAAACTGACTGTTGCCAGTGCCTGACAGTGATTGACGTGCTCAATCATCAGACTGACCCAAATGTGTCAATGTGATATTAGATTTATTACAATTAATACTACTAAACCAGTGTTTTCAATCATTTAGTCTGATATAATCATTTTTCAAGTTCCTTTAGTTACAGTTTGGGGTTGGGAATGTTTTTTTTTGTTTGTTTAAAGGGTTAGCTCCTACTGTACATCAGCACATGTTGTTAAGGAGGGTTTAAGAAAAATTTATCCTTGCTTATCCAAAAACAATCTCCAGCATGTTCAGTTGTCAGACAGGACTGGAACTACAAATATTACTGGCTTCTATAATCAGATGAAACTAAGAAATTAAGTTTTTTTAGCAGCAATCACTCAAGAATGGGTTTGGTGGGGATAAAATGTACTCTGTGTGTACAATGAAGTATTTTGGGACAATAGTCAAAAATGAAAACTTTGTCATTAATTACTCACCCTCATGTCGTTCTAAACCCATAAGACCTTTGTTCATCCTCGGAACACAAATTAAGGTATTTTTCATGTTCAGTAGTTCGTGCATCCTCATAAATAATAATAATAGCATGTTGGACGTGCTGTCCTGGGGGACAGGAGGACTAGGAGCCCTGGAAGTATGAACTCTGGAAGTCTGCTTGAACCCCGCATACCCCCCTTTAGGACAGTGAGAACACGGCGGAGGAAGGATGCTTGAAATGAGATACGGAAGGGAAGGAAACCAGCTTATTCATAGTGGAATGGAATTGGATTGTCTGCTGAGATGATGGGTAAGGATTAGAAATGCAGCACCGGCTGTGTCTGATTAATCATTCGCGTTCCTCCCGAAAGTTTGGCAAGATCACAATACAATATCACATACCAGCGAGCCATCTGTCCCTTCATAGACAGCAATACAACTGAAATGATCCCAGCTTCAGAAGTGTAGTAAAAACACTGGTAAACCAGTCCATATGACACCAGTGGATCAACCTCACTTTTGCGATGTTATGAGAATACTTTTTTTGCGCAACTAGAACAAAAATAACATAATTTACTCTTCTCCCGTGACTTACATCTTCCGCCATTGTAAAGCACTGCATACTCAACATTTAATGTAGTTGAAGTATTGTTTAAATCCGGCATGTGCGTAGCCTACGCACCTGCTTGCACCTAGAAGATAGCGTACGCTTACGCAGTAATGTTCTCTAAAATCACGGAATAGGAGAAGAATGGTTGAGTATTGTAACGAACCGGTGCGCTCCGTGAAGCGTGCGGACAAGGAAACTTCTGAATGCAGAACATTTAATAAATAACTCCAGAGGGAATAAAAAGGCTGTCGAGGCAGCAAAACACGAGACACGCATAGCATTACCTTAACAACAACTAACTCGAACTCAACAACAAAGGGCTTTAAATACACAGAAACTAATACCAAAAGTGAGGGCAGCTGGCAAAACACAGGTGAACAAAATGAACTAATCAGAACATAATAAAAAGAACAAACCAAATCTAGACAGGACTGGACTAAACCAAAATACAGAGACAGGGGGGACAAGGCAGACAGACACGAAACATGACAAGTATATGATGTTATTTTTGTTTTCTATGCATTGCTGTTTATGGAGGGACAGGTGGCTCTCTGTTATCAATAAAAAATATATATACATTTTTATTCCCGAAAAATGGAGTAATTAATGACAGATTTTTTTATTTTGAGGTGAACTAACACTTCTACTAACTAACACTTAGGTGAACTAAGTGTTTACCAAAACTGCATTTAAAAAAAATCTAAAATACAGTAAAAACAATTATATTGTGATCAAAGCTGAATTTTTAGCATCATTACCTCAGTGTCACGTGTTATAGACTTTTAAACATGATATATTCTATAGTCAAGGCATCACATATAGTCAGTGGATGGGGTGGTGGAGCACACTTATTCAGTTCAGGGGAACATCTTTTGTGGGTGTCTTGGTCTCTCAGGTAAAACTCTTTTTCCTACACTCACCTTTCTGAGTTGGGGGCTTTACCTTGCCCTGACTCATCTTGGGGTTGGGTTTGTGGGTGGGGGACTCATCACACTCCCTAAATACTTCAAGGTCTGGGAATTTTAATGATTGTTCAATTTGAATAGCTGTGGAAAACATTCACCCAGTCTCTCACTAACTCACGCACACACACATACACAAAAGTGACCTTGCAACAACCCTACAGTATACACGCACCTGCTTCACTTCTGCTGAACAGAAAAGTGCTACTGGTGTCGTAATCCTGTGCAAACCACAGTTTCCTATAGCTCTGCAAAAAAAAAAAAAGTATTGCCTGGACCCATTTATTGTCATCTTACACTTCTTTAAAAAACAAAAATTATTTTTAATAAATTATATATAATAAATTGCAAAAAACTGTCAATACATTTGTGTATATTTACTTATGGAAGTCACTGTTTTTATTTTATCCCCCATAACATTTATTTAAACATTTTTTATTTCTTCCCTATAAAATTTCAACATTAGTGGTAATTGAACATGCTCACTTGGGTTCAGCTGAGATTTTTATTTATGAACTATGTAACTAAATAACTAAGCACTGAATTAAAACAGGACAATTGTACATATGCAATAAAAATAAATATAACAAATTAACTAAATTAATTATGATGCCTTAGAAATGTGTAGTTCTTTTTGAGATTATATGTATATAAGCACATTTCTGTCACATTAAAAAAATCTTGTTTTAGTCAGACAAAATAATGAAATACTTCTAAAATAAAATTTAGAAAATCAAAAATACAAATAAAAAATCATTCTGACATGACAAGTTAAACGTTTATGTCATAACTTGAGTCACAATTGTAAATTAGTCTGTTAATTAAAAAACTGTCCCTTGATTATGGTCAGAATTGTGACTTTTTATCTCATAACTAAAGAATGTCATACTTTTGACCTTTTTATTTCGTAGTTATAACCTATATTGCATAATTAGATTTTTTTATGTCATAAATATAATAGTTATGACTTAATATTTAATGATACAAAAATTTGATGAAAAATGTTTAATGATACATTTAACGACAGATTTTTGGAAATGGGCCTATAAGAGAATTAGTCTATATATAAAAAGTATGAGTATGAAATATTCACTGTAAAATATAAAAGATACCAATTAGCTCATAAGCATTGTTAATTGTGAAAAAGTAAATAAATAGCTAATATCTTTAATATACAGATTTAATAGCAGCTTACATAAAATACTATGTATTATAGGCTAAATAAATAACAAGCAGTGAAGTCTCAAAAAGAAACGTTTAGGGTCCTAAGGTTTTGGGGGGCTTTTGCCGTGGGGTTAGGATTTTTTGAGTGCAAATTAGGTAACCTGCACAGTGACGTCTCAACCGGAAGCCGCACCTTCCGATCGCCACTCCCACAAATACGTCACGGCAGACTGACCAAACCCGGAAGTGAAGATGGCGACTGCCTACGAGAGGTTCAACCTGTAAGTTGAAACTTTTATTCGAGCGCAGCGACAGATAAAAACACAATCGGCTCCCGGTTACGCTTTAATGAAGCTAAGCTCTTTTAATGGTAGCGTCTGTGAGCGCTGTCAGAAGTGTTGTGGCCGGTACGGGGCAGTTTATGTTGTGCCAGAAGCTGCATTGGCTTAAGCCGTTCAGACACTAGATTGGCAGTGTTTCAAAACCCGGTGTGCTGCACATCTAGACAGCATTTAAACGCCAGAGCAGATTCTTTATACTGCACTACGACAGCAAAAGGCACCCAGTGTTGTCTCTGCGGGTTATAATGCATTGATTTGAGTCTGAACAGCTGTTTATTTGGACCTTGCATTAGGATGCTAAGGTCAGCTGAAGCTCACTGAGTCAATGCTGCAGGCATAAGTGTGAAAATGATGTTAAACACTGCTAATATTATGTTTAGTCAAAAGTTGTTCCAGTTACTTGTGTGTAAAACCAATGATAGAGTATGTGGCAGATTATACAGTTATGCACAATTAATATCTGCTTGTTTGACAAACTGTGAAACTAGCCAAACCACTGAGAGGGAGGGGAACCTGATGGAATGTCTCCAGCCCACACCTTACATCAACATGATACTGCGTTATCATACTGATATGAGTTACAGTGGGGTGCTTTCTGAGTCACTGCTTTTTGAGCACATACAGTAGTTCTGAGAATCCAGATTGTTTTGCGCAGACATTAATTATCATGACAACGGAATGGAAGGAAAAGATGGTTTGACACTAGTGATGCACCAAAACATTTTTTTTAGCCTAAAAACAGAAACTTTTAAAATAGAAAAGTTTATTTAACAATCAAACTTAGATGTATATAAAAAAAAATATTGCATGCACATTATTTTGCTGACTTGTTATGATGTATTAATTTATTGTTATAAGTAATAAATTATTGTTATTTATAAGTAAACATTTAAACATTAAACATTTTTTTATACATACGTTTTGACTTACTAACAGGTTAAGTTAAAATAAAAGGAATAGCCTTTGTAACAGTGTATATATTTAGCCAAAGGCTTCTCTCTATAATTGATGTATATGTGATGTTACAAGCTATGGTGGTCTTGATGTCATCCTTAAGTTCATTGTGTTTAATTTCCAAACAGATGTTTAATCATATTTCTGCTGAATATTTTAGTTGCTGATATTTTGGTGCATCACTTTTCTTATCTTTTTTTATCGGTATGTCAGAAACTTGCTTCATTTGACCTCTCAGAGACTTTGCAATTTAAAAAAAACAATAATAATACTGTGATGTATATTTGTTTAATATATAAGTGATGTATATAAGTTTCACAATTTTAATAATGTATTTTTAAGTACTTATTAAAATGAGTTATTTTTTGCATTAAATAACCAATAAATTATGCTTATCAAAATTGAGTCACAATGCAAAAAATATTGTTCTAAAAAAGTTTTTTTTTTTTCTTATTTAATAATAATTCTTTTTTTTTTTTTGGCTTAATTCCTCTTTTTATATTACAATCTTTTTCACATTCACTATTTTTACTAAATACCAATTTATAATTATAAATGGTTATTTGTATATCACTTTAATTATGTAAGTAGCCTGTTTTTTAATTGTTTCTTTAGACACTAAGCCCTTCAGTTTTATGAATGGCCTCTTGCACAATACACAGAACATTGTCAATGGTATTACAGCTGAGGCAAAGGCTTGTCTAAAAAGACATAGTTTATAATAAGCTAGAAACACTTGTGTTTGCTGAGACGGTGCACAATATAGTTAATAATTTCTGTGATTTGTCACTAGACACAGATCTATAAAGGATGTGATTTTGCCACCAATGTAGTGACAAAACAAAATTGCAGGCTAAAGCTGAACATCTGTGGGAGTGTTTTTATACTTGTGTGACCTGATCAAAGGGTTCAGAGAATTAAAAAAGACCAAAAAGGAGTTGCATTTATTTATCATGAAACCAAAATGTGAGCCATCGTGTAGATTGTTATATTTTGAGATAGATTCCATAGACCTGTTATGCAATCACGGTTAATGGGACAGAGGTTAACCATGCAAACGCTGCATCCTTCCCTCGTTGCAAACTCATCAAGTGGTGCACAGAAAGCGGCTGTTCAGCATTTTGGTAAGGAAGGAAGACTCCAACCATTAAAGTGGGACAAGCATGTGCAAGGTTGTTACTAAAACAGACTCTCAAACTCTTTACATTGTAGGTTTGAAACGAAACTCGGATCATGAAACGCTGTATATCTGTAACTTTCTCTAAACTTTACTTAAAAATATGCACGAGGGAAACCATAAAGCAATTCTGATTTATGATGGTGCTGAAACCTGCTGTCTCCAGATGGTCTGAGATGAAAATGAATTTCAATCTATTAGTTTCCGACGCTGTTTTGGCTTATTGATATCATCACCACTCAAAAGCTGATTGTATTGCATATACAATTTCTTTATTCAGTGCTGTTTATCCCATTCGCAAGAATCTCAAAGGCATTTGGTTGCATAATGCAGCTAACTGTCTAATGCTAGCCAGCCAAACCCTTACTTCTTGTCTGTACTGGAAAAACCTGTGTGTGTTTAGCAGCACAGTAAGAAAAGTGTTAGAATAGACTTGGGGAGTTAATTTTATTTTCAACAAATAAACCTATTTTCTTATAATATTTTTTCATAGGCATGCAACACCTGAGAAGTTCTACATTGAGGCCTGTGATGATGGAGCTAACGACGTGCTGGTTATTGATAGGGTGTCCACCGAGATGACCCTCTCAGGTACGGTGTGACTGCTGATATGTTGTATTGCATTTAATTTTGAATGCAAACAGCCAATTTGATAAGTTTATGATTGTAAGTAAGGTGTTATTTTTTTTTAAAACTTAATACTTTCACTCAGCAAGGACGTATTAAATTGATCAAAAGTGACAGTAAAGACATTTAAAATGTAAATGGTAAAACAAATAGTTAAAAAAAAAAATGTTGCATTTTTTCACAAGCATATGAAACAACCATTGTCAATATTGATAATAATATGAAAGGTGAAGCAAATCAGCATTAGGGTAAAATTAAGCTTTGCATCACAAATAAATTAGATTTATACATTTATTCGAATAGAAACATTCGAATAGAAAACATACATTTTTAATTGTAAAAATTTTTTCACAGTATTAGTATTTTTACTGTATTTTTGATCAAATAAATACAGTCTTGGTGAGAGACTTCTTTCAAACACATCGCCAAAGTTTTGAACAGTAGCGTAAAAAAGTATGTCTGTTTAATTCTAATGTTTATTCATTGTCTATTTCAAAACTACTATGTTTAAAGGGCTAGTTCACCCAAAAATTAATGAAAATGAATTACTCGCCCTCATGTCATTCCAAACCCATTTAGACATTAGTTCATCTCAGAAGACAAATTAAGATATTTTTTCATTAAGTTCGAGAGCTTTAAGTCCCTGCGTAGACACCAACACAACTGAAATGTTTCCAGGCCCGGAAACATAGTAAGGACATTTACGTTCAGCTTGTTTTTTCCTGAACGTTAACTCGGGGAGAAGAATTGTTGAATAAATTGTTTAGTTTTTTCTTTGCGCACAGAAAGTAATCTCGTAGCTTCGTAAAATTGAAGTTGGGAACATTTCAGTTGTGTTGCTGTCTACGCAGAGTAAGAAAGCTCTTAGATTTCCTCAAAAATATCTTAATTTGTGTTCTGAAGGTGAATGAAGGACCTATGGGTTTGAAACAACATGAGGGTGATTAATTATTAACAGAATTTTAATTTTGGGGTGAACTAACCCTTTAAACTTTATTTTATTACGTTCCAAATTAAAGTGACGTGTACTAAAAGAGAACTGAATAATAAAACGGCTTATCTCGGTCTTCCTGAGATTGGCAATGAAAATTAAGATTAAGCAGCTCATGTCTGTGACGTGTGAAAAAATACAGTGAAAGATTTATAGTTTGGCCACAACAGCCACAACTTACGAGAGAAGCAGACCTTTCAAATACGTAGGCATGGATGAAAAGTTACAGCAGCTATTTGGACTTTGTTGTAGTTTCCTGTTTTAATGCTGACCTCCTTGCTAAGTGACATTTCATCAGCGTGACATTTTACCTTTGAGGTATTTGCTGTGGTCTTTTGTTAAAGGTGTATTCCAGGAGTAGCACAGCACAGGTCTGTTGCTTCCTCTTATCGAAGCAGAGAAGTATATTAAATGCGCAATTCTGCTAAATTGTTTGTTCGTCACATTTTTTATTTATTTATTTTCTCTTCAAGGTATTAAGGACATCCCTCCATCAGGCGTAACCAGGCCCATTTTTGGAATCATGGGAACTATTCGTCTGGTGGCTGGTAGGTTCTATGTTATTACGATGATTCCGATTTTTCCATAGAATTCAGAACGTTGACTGTATAATATATACTGTTGATTACCATGACTCATGTTTGTTTTTTGGTTCTGCAGGGATGTACCTCATAGTCATCACCCGGAAAAGGAAAGTGGGCGACCTGTTTGGCCACACTGTGTGGAAAGCGGTGGAGTTTGATGTGATTTCTTATAAGAAGACCATTTTGCACCTCACGGATGTTCAGGTCATTAAAGTCCCTAACCTCAACCTTCAGTTTATTGCTGATGTTTGTGACACCTTGAGCAGAAAGTGGGCTAGAAATGTCATTCGTTGTTTGATCAGTTGCCCAGAGCATTTCTAAATCATAACCGAAAGGTTTCCTTCTCTGAACTTTTTGCTTTGCTCGGTTTTCCATTTACAGTTTACTCAGAAAGTGCTGTAAGAACAACACAGCAGATTCACCCTCGGCTTGAGAAATTGGGTGTACTCATACAGTAAATTTTTTATTTGAGCCCGCGCTCCGAGCGCAGTGATATCTCATTACAGTGTTGTATACTTGCTGCATTATTTAGCAAGGATAAGACTTCGGCTGAAATGGCCTTGGATGCAGCCCGTGAGTAGGCCAGTACTGGACACGGAAAGTGTTTCGAGTTGAAACAAGCACACATGGGAGGCTTGACTGCAAACAACTAGATCATTAAAGCACTCCAGACTTCTCTACTCTTATCAGAAGGTTCAATGTAAGCGCATGAGGTCTGCAGTTCTACACCTTTTTGAAAAGGTGATGATTCCTTGCATGAATTATCTACATAATTTTTGTGTTGAGAGATTTTGTTTGTTTTCCTAATAAATTGCATGTAATTATAATCTCTGAGTTGAGCGGAAGGGAATAACTGCAGTAAGAGACAAATGGCAAATGGTTCTGCTGACCAGGTTCTTCTTGGAGGAACAATCAATTCAGGTCGTTCCTCTTCAACTCCGTTCACAGATACACAGATTGGTGGATAGTGATGCTGAGATTGAAAAGCCTGGCATTGGTTGAGAGCTTAGTTTGGGCACCTGCACGTGGGCAAAGCTTGTTTTGAGTAAGAATGAATGAGTTGTACTAAAATAAGAGTGTTGTGGGATGCATTGGAGCAGATTAAGTTTTAAACATGCTTGTTTTGAACACATGTTGATATGCACTTCAACTTTAAACAGACTTTTGTGAACATGTCAAGCCGCTTCTGCTATTAGCAGATAGTTATGCTAAGTATTTATAAAAGAAATACAAGTACAGATTTCAGAATATTGTAATCCAAATTTGTCAATTATAAATTTGAAGTAAATCTTAAAAGAGAGAAATCCAAAATTGTATTATCATTAAATAATAGTTTATTATTACTAACTAATAGTTTATTATTACTATTAGTTATTTAAAATAATTAAAAATAATAAACTAATATATATATTAAAATAATTAATGTTATCAATTTAATATATTGTTACTATTGTTACAATAAACTGCTTATTTTTTATCTGCTACTTATATATTAATGCTATCAAATGATTAATCGCAATTTATCACATAAATAATAACAGTTTTTGTTTACATAATATATGTGTGTGCTGTATATATCATGTATATAAAATGAAGTATTTGAACACCCTGTGATTTTGCAAGTTCTCTTACTTAGAATTATAGAGGGTTCTACAATATTCTGCAGAGGTGCATTTCCACTGCGAGAGACAGGATCTAAAAAGAAAAATCCAGAAATCACATTGTATGATTTTTTTAAACTATTTATTTGGGAATTACTGTGTCAAATAAGTATTTGATCCCTTCCTTATCAGCCAGATTTCTGACATTTTCATAAAAAAAAAAATTGAGAAATGTTTTAATATCGACTGCCTGGTTTTAATATCAAAGTAATATTGCTTCATCCAATTTCTCCATCATCTCTCTATTGTTCCGTCATTACTTCACTTGTATACTATAACAATTTAAAAGGCCCTAAATAAATGAATAATTAAAGCAGCAACCCTCGTTTTCTTTCTGTTCACATCATTTATGGCCAATAATCTTATTGACTGACTCCGTCTTACAGATGCAGGACAACAAGACATTTCTGTTCATGCTCAACAATGTCCTCAACACAGACGGTTTCTACTTCTGCACGGACTATGACCTGACCCACACCCAGCAGCGCCTGTCCAACACCAGCCCGGACTTCCAGGAGATGAGCCTGCTGGAAAGGGTGAGCAGAGAAGAGAGCGAGGAATGTTAATGATGACAGAAGAGAGAGACAGAGAGCTGTTTGAAGTTTCATTGGCAGAGCACAGCAGGGTGCAGGTTTCCATCAGTATCACATACAGAAGGCCGGTCAGCTCATTGTCTCAAACTGCATCCCTCATTTACAGTAAAGTGCCGTCACAGGAGATGTGCTGCCTGTCTCTTTGTATGCTAGATTTGCAGAGCTCTAGTCTTACAAGCACACTTGCTGTCATGCGGGCAGACACTGTGATTTCCCTCATATTTAGGTTTTTGCGTTTTCAAAGAGAGTTTGTGCTCTGCCTTTTGTCTATCCCTTTTCATAAAGATCAACTTCAAAGTTCTCAAACTACATTTGGTTACTCTGTGTATTAGACTCTTCAAAACAACCATAACGTCTCAGATGATTACTGTCTTCGGTCATTTCTCTACACAGGCAGACCAGAGATTTGTGTGGAATGGAAACCTTTTAAGAGAAATAACCGCACAGCCTGAGGTATAAGAATAAGCCTAGTTTAGAAACCATTAAACGTATGAGAAAATTGCACACACTTAAGTCCCTGATTCTCGTTTCAGCTTCATAAATTTGCATTTCCTGTCATCCACGGATGTATCCTTTGAGAGATGCTGTCATGTTGTTCGTAGTTAAGTTGCTCAATTTTAGCCCATTTATTTAGCCTCGCCTGCCCGGAGGAGGCAAATTATGAGCTGTGAGCTGTTTCTGGTAAAGATAACAATATGTAACTGGCCATGGTTAGTTGATAATATTTTCCATAATGTAAAAACACATTTGTGATCCTGGACAACAAAACCATATACATTATATGGGTCAAAATGATCTATTTTTTGGTAACACTTTATATTAGGGTTACACCTATTAGTTGCTTATTAGTATGCATATTACTAGAATATTAGCCATTTATTAGTGCTAATTAAGCACATATTAATGCCTTATTCTACATGACCTTAAATGTATTATATTCAAAATTAATTTTTGAAATACATTTTTTTAATTTTTGACAATTAATTTTTGCATTGCTAACAATTATGCATTGCATTGCTAACCTCTTATTCCGGATTTTCAAATGGTTGTATCTCCGCCAAATATCGTCCTATCCTGGAAAGCTTATTTATTCAGCTTTCAGATGATG
Source organism: Enteromius thamalakanensis (assembly GCA_032357475.1). Taxonomy (NCBI): domain Eukaryota; kingdom Metazoa; phylum Chordata; class Actinopteri; order Cypriniformes; family Cyprinidae; genus Enteromius; species Enteromius thamalakanensis. The sequence continues at coordinate 5,290,437 of JAUCMT010000043.1, read as the reverse complement.
TATAAATCTCAATTTAGAAAAACTGACACTGGTTTTGTGGTCCAGGGTCACATTTGCACTGTAAATAGCTTTGGGATGAAATTGAAATTGAAGTTGAAAACGTGTGTGATATTTAGACTTAACCCACTGCGTCAGTTATTGTGATGAAGCCGTGCTGCATCAATGGGAAGGTGTTTGAGTGGATCCTCATCTCCAGACGGAGCTGTTTCAGAGCAGGGGTTCGATATTATGTCAGAGGTGAGATATGTTCAAGCATATATATACATAGTCATACAGTGGTCTTTTCTGCAGATATTAAATTTTTCCCCTGCGCCTCAGGCATTGACTCTGAAGGACATGCTGCTAACTTTGTTGAGACTGAACAGATAGTACAGTACAGTAATGCCCGGGCGTCCTTTGTCCAGGTTGGTGCAAACTACTCTCTTACAAGAATATTTTATTTTGACCTCCAAAAATGCACCTACGATTTCATTTGTGCTCTTTCACTCACCTTTTACACAGACTCGAGGCTCTATGCCCTTTTTCTGGTCTCAAAGACCCAACCTGAGGTACAAGCCCAAGCCACAGATAAGCACTGACACCAATCACGTAAGACACCTTTAATGCTATAGAAACTTTTTTTTTAGTTTGTTTTTGTTTTTTCAGAAGATCAATCTATTTATCTATCTATCTTTGCAGATGGATGGATTCAGGAGGCATTTTGAGACGCAGGTTCTCATTTATGGCAAACAAGTCATTCTAAATTTGGTGAGTGCAATCTTTTATCCACTTGCAGAAAATTGTTGTTGATTGTGATTGGTCAAGTAGTTGAAGATAATTGCTTTATCTGCAGGTAAATCAAAAAGGATCTGAATTTCCTCTTGAGCAGGCCTTCGCCAAAATGGTCAATGGCATGGAGAACGGACTCATCAAGTACTTGAAGCTGTTTCTTTTCATTCCTACAGAGGCATTTTTAGTGGTGTTTGCAAAGTCAAATACTATTTCTCATTCTAGGAGTATACTTTGAACAGACCCTTAAAGGGTTAATTCACCAATAAAATTCTATTATTAATTATTCTCCTGCATGTCTTTCCAAACCCAAAAGACCTGCATACATCTTCAGAACACAAATTAAGATATTTTTGATGAAATCCAAGAGCTTTCTTTAGCAACACAACTAATATGTTCAAGACACAAAAAGGTGATGAGGAAATCGTTAAAATAGTCCATGTGACATCAGTGTTTCAACCTTTTGCAACCTCATTTTAAAGTGCCCCAATTATTAATAATGAAAGTTATTTAAGTGCCCCAACAACAGGTTGGCATGCATTAAATATCAAATATCAAAAAACACTTTCATTGTCTTATAATATGCGTTTTTTTTAAAATTCCCTCAACCATACATTTGACTATTGACACATGACTATTTAAATGACCTCCAGACTATTTTAACGATGTCTTTACTACATTTCTGAGCCTTGAACATGGTAGTTGTGTTGCTGTCTTTAAAGCTCACTGATTTAATAAAAAATATCTTTCTTGTGTTCGGAAGATGAACGTCTTGCAGCATTAAAAAATATGAGGATGAGTAATTAATGACAGAATAAAATTTTTTAGGTCAACTAACTCTTAAAGACTTAGAATTAAAGTAAAAAGTTAAAGTCACATAACTAATCCTATAGGTACACCGACACCATTTATGCTACAGACATAATTAATGCATAAAACCATGCAGCTTATTAAGAAGTGAGGGGTTACTTTCACCGAAGCATTTAATTAATCGACCGTAATACAGTAATATTGTGAAAAATGTCAATTTTGACTGATTGTTTTCTCTTTTAATGTTTTTTAATGTAATCTATTCCCGTGATGTCAAATCTGAATTTACAGCATCATTACTCTAATATTCGCTTTCACATGACCCTTTAGAAATCATTCTGATATGCTAATCTGCTGCTCAAGCAACATTCATTATTATGTAGATATATTTATATATATTGCTGTGCAGTGACTCTTGCATTTCTTTTGAGGTACATCGCCTTCGACTTTCACAAAGAATGTAGTAAGATGAGATGGCATCGCCTCCAGATTCTCGTCGATGCTGTTTCTGACATGCAAGACGAGTTTGGGTTTGTATTCATTTCTGTACCTTTCTATAGGAAAGACTGTGGTCTCTGATGCTGTCACTGATTCACTTTGATCTGGTTCTTGAATGCTGATTCTGCAGGTATTTCATGGTGAGCTCAGAGGGGAAGGTGACATCCGAGCAGTCTGGAACCTTCCGCAGTAACTGTATGGACTGTCTGGACCGTACCAACGTCATTCAAAGCCTGCTGGCCAGACGCTCACTACAGAGCCAGCTGCAGGTGATGTCACATCACAAATAGCACGTCTGACACATCCTAAATAGGTGTGATGCAATTGAGGACACTTACGCACAAGGGAAAGCTGACTGGCTGTAATTCTGTGGCTTTTCTGTCAGTTAGGGGCACTTACTTGAAACGTAATGCGTAATGTTTACGTAGGAAGGATAAAACTCCTTAATGTGGTCATGATTGCTTGCAGACATTTAGAAATCGGCTATACGGATTAATTATGTGGTTAAATATTGATCTGTCATCACTTGAGCTGTGTTTCATTGCAGAGGATGGGTGTCCTCCACGTAGGCCAGAAAATTGAGGAACAGGCTGATTTTGAGAAGATTTATAAGAACGGTGTGTGGTTTTGCTAGAAATTCCCTTAGTAGATGCAACTCTCTTGTTACGGGCTGTAAATAAAGCAGGAGACGTGATTATTTTCCTTTTCTTTATCTCTCAGCGTGGGCAGACAATGCCAATGCTTGTGCTAAACAGTATGCAGGAACCGGGGCATTGAAAACTGACTTCACCAGGTATAATGGCTCCTTTTATAATATGTACAGTTGTGTACGTCCACCACTCTAACCTTCACCTTTGACCTAAGAACCGGGAAGAGGACTCACTGGGGATTGGTAATGGACGGCTGGAACTCAATGATCCGTTACTACAAGAACAATTTCTCAGATGGGTTCAGACAAGTGCGTATAAATTCTTTGTCTTTAGGTCTTTCAATCAGACTGCGCTATTTTTTAAATAGCTGACTTTGCCCACAGGACTCCATCGATCTCTTCCTCGGAAACTATACAGTAGATGAAACCGATGGCTTGACGCCTCTGCACATGCAGAAAGATTGGAAGTTCTTCTTGGTCAGTGCTTTTCCCTTACCGCTTGTAATAAGAGAGAATCTGAATTAAAAGATGTCATTACTATCACGAATAAAAAGGAGAAAAATTTACTCCAAGCATGCAGTTCTGAAATGTATAATTCAACAACACCAGCTGCTGGTCATTCCCTGCTTATTTTATATTCATTTCTTTTGCAGCTTCCGGTTGTTATGGTGGTGGCCTTCTCCATGTGCATCATTTGTCTCCTAATGGCTGGTAAGTTCTGATATTATTGTAAAAAAAACAATAAGGTCAGTGAAGTGACAACTTTTTGTCAAAGTTAATTTATGTATATATTCACACAGGCATTGACTTGAATACATCTCTTTTATGATGTTTTTAATTTATGAGTTACAGTTCATTTTGATACAGATTTCCTGATATCATAAAACATTCATTCAAATGCTGTAGTTTTATTTCCTAGAATTTTTTTGAAAAATACTTTCATATTAAAAAAAAATATTATAACCATAGTCATGTGATGCATCAACTAAGTCACATGGTGCAATCAACACGTACAAACATACATAAATAAATAAATAAATAAATAAATAAAAAATATATATATATATATATATATATATATATATAAGGAAAATATTATTAACACTCAGAGCCTTTGAAGATTCTCATTAATATGTCAAGGTCAAGAAGTCTCTTAAAATATTAGACATTTTGATGTTTTGTTAATGCAAGGGTATTTCAGGTTGTCAAATGTCATGTGGTGCAACTCCCCAAAAACGTGATTTTTATTATTTAATGATGCATGACTTTCAAAAAAAATTTACAATAAAAAATATGAATTAATATAGACATATGTATTAAATGTGTAAAAGAAATGTTACTTTTAATACACTGTTCAAAAAAATAAAGGGAACACTTCAACAACACAATGTAACTCCAAGTCAATCACACTTCTGAAAAATCAAACTGTCCACTTAGAAAGCAACACTGATTGAAAATAAATGTCACATGCTGTTGTGCAGATGGAATAGACAACAGGTGGAAATTATGGTCAATTACCAATAAAGGAGTGATTCTGCAGGTGGTGACCACAGACCACTTCTCAGTTCCGATGCTTTCTGGCTTATTTTTTGGGCCAGTACATCATGAGGCCCTAGGAGGGCAACAACCCAGCAGCAGGACCGCTACCTCCACCTTTCTGCAAGGAGGAACATGTGGAGTACTGCCAGAGCCCTGCAAAATGACCTCCAGCAGGCCACTAATTTAGATTAGATTAAACTCAACTTTTGTGTCATTACACATATGGGTATAAATTACAAGTGAGTTTACGAAGAACATAATACACTGGTTATTGACTATAGGAATTTACAGATGGATAAGAATAAACAGTAATATACAGGATATGAATACAAATTTACAAGAGGATATGTACAATAAATATCTATGTACATTTATAAATTGATATATACAGTGTATTGCAATTAATAGTAAATAGTGCAGTGATTAAATGGAGAGTGTCGGGGTAAAAAAGAGGTGGCTGAAGAATCAGTGGGGGGCAGAGTTCAGTACAGACACAGCTCTGGGAAAAAAAACTGATCCTCAGTTGACTGGTTTAATCCGGGGGAGCCTAAAGCATCTGCCTGAAGGCAGGAGAGAAAGCAGTCTGTGGGCAGGGTTAGAGGAGTCCTTAACAATACTGTGTGCTCGATGCAGACAGTGTTTCTTTTGGATGTCTTCAGTGGTTGGAAGTGGAGTCCCTGTGATGCGCTTTGCAGTTTTCACCACCCGCTGCAGTGCCTTACACTCAGCAACAGAGCAGCTCCCATACCACACTGTGTTGGTTATGATGCATTCTATTGTCCAGCGATAGAAGTTCACCAGGATGGCTCAGTTGGATCTTCTTTAGTTTCCTCAATAAGAAAAGACGTTGGTGAGCCTTCATGACCAGGCTGGAGGTGTTGGTGGTCCGGGTTAGGTCCTCTGAGATGTGGGTCCCCAGGAACTTGAAGGATGACACAGGCTCTACAGCCATCCCGTTCATGTGAATTGGATCATGTGGGCCTCTTTCCTTCTTCCTGAAGTCCACAATGAGCTCCTTGGTCTTGGCGTTAAAGTGTTAAAGATCAGATTACTGTATTTGCACCAAGTGGCCAGATGCTGGACTCAGCACATTCAACTATGTAAAGAACAAAGTATTTAATAAGAATATTTCATTCCTTCAGATCTATGATGTGTTATTTTAGTGTTCCCTTTATTTTTTTAAGTAGTGTACTATTACTTAATGTTATACCATATGATTAAATATTTAAAAAGTCAGTCATTACTTAGAATAGAAAACTTGAATAGAAAATAAAATGATTTTTAAGAACTTGACGTTTTCAACAAAATTTGAAAAATATTTTTATTTTACTGTATTTATCATTATATATCATCAACCCACAAGAGATATGCTTTACATTCATGGTTCCATTACTGTTGCATCTTTTTAAATAGTGCCTATTTAGTTTGTGAATAATGAAGAATCTGGTACTCTCTGTCAGGTGACACTTGGACGGAGACCCTGGCATACGTGTTGTTCTGGGGAATGGCCAGTGCTCTTACCGCTGCTTTCATCGTGTTCAATGGACGGGAGTTTGTTGACGCACCAAAACTGGTTCAAAAAGAGAAGATGGATTGAATATGAAGTTCTACTTCCTTATGTTCTTTCTGTTTCCTCTTTATTTTCCTCCAATACTCTCCTGCTCTCTACACGTTTCTTAAACGAAAGCAAAGCAAACATCCCTGTTTCCTGCTCCCGAAGATGGAGCAATCATCAGTTACTAAACAATTCCCTTCAATCATGGGACATGGTGTTTAAACTTCACAAAAATTTCCTTAACAGTAATACTTGCATCACAGAATTGCCCAACATCCCCAGTCTGTAAGTGCATTGTGGACATTGTGTTTTACTTCAACGCTACTGTGTTACTGTTTTGGAGATCGATCTAAATTAACCCGTGGTGAAATCCGAGTTATTGTTTTGGCTCTAGAGCTTCTGCTTTATGATATTGGACACCAGGCATGCACCCATTGGCCCACTCTATGAGTTGACAGATCAATGAAGGTCTATTGTAATTAGGTTTTTACACAAGAGAACATTAGATAATGTATCAGTGGCTCTGCCCCCTGGTTATTTCCATACCTGTCCTTTCAAATCTGTGCTGAGATCAGCCTTATGTCTATGGTTTATTTTCAGTTGTTCTTTGCGGTTTCAGTTTTTAAAGTGGTTTCCTTTTGTTCTGCCAGCATATTTATGGGGTTGTGTCTCACATAAATGATCAAATTAGACAGCTGTGGGACGCACTAGGGGAGAGAGCGGTATTAAGCACTGTTTCCTTATGAGTTTACAGAAAAATATGAACAGCACTTTTCCTGTGTAACTTCTTTACGTCTCTTCGAGGACCAATGAACACTAAAAGATATGGCATGCATGAAGTCGCTCTTTAATGGGCTCTTCGACTGCACTTTTCTTCAACGTTACCAATTCAGTGGCAGTTCATTAGACTTCTATCAGAATAGCTGTCAAATTGACTCTTGCTTTTAATTGAATTTCCTTAAACTGTACTGAAAATTCAGAAGGCATAGGCTTTTAACTAAATTATTTAGACATGAGGCTTTCAAGAACATCATATAGCAGAAGAAATGTCAGTTTTCTTGATGTTCACTTGCATGACGGTGCGTTTCAAAATGCCTTACCCACCAATTTCTTTTCATTTTGACACATTGAGCAACGTGTTTTGGGGATTATTAATAAATAAATTAATTTTGGGTCTTCTTTTTGAACTCGTTATTACTTTTAGAAGTTAATGCTAATCGGTTTGGTTTAATGCTGACAAAGAATGTAGATTTTGATGCCTTGATATGTGTGTTTGAAGTCATCTGCAAATGATAATGCAAGCTGCAGTAACAGTCATATTGGACACATCGCAAGAGGAGATTGCAATTGAGAGTGTCATCAAATTCATATGGGCCGTGTTTTATTGATTTTCTTTGTGTGCAAAGAACACCATTGAATTAAAATGAATGGATGGAAACAGAGCATTGATAATTAAATCCTGTATGTTTGATGTTTACCTGTATAAATCTGATGTGTAAACTGTACATTGGGAAGACATTAAGAGAATTTATATATATATATGAGTGTGTTATTGTAATCATGTACTGTACAGTGTAGTTTACAACAACATAGCTTTAGCACTTTCTGGTTGAGTTATTGATCAATCAAAGTGATGTTACTGATCACATTCTTCCATCACAGGCCTTGATGAATATGGCTTTCATTAACCCTAGATTATGAACCGCATCGTATTTCCAGGGTGCACTTGGGTTGAAGTGTGTTAAATGACATATTATCAATATTAATTGTGTTTTTGGACTTGATCCTGACAGTGTTTAACCCGTTTGACCTTCTCTAGTCTTGTTTGATTAAGAGCCTCAACATTAGTTGCATTTCTATTATTGTGCTCATTCAGTACTCGCCCATGATTTCAAGGGAATAGATTGTGAAACATCATTTGTCTTTAGTAGTCTTATCAGTCTGAATGAAAACATACATTGCTCATAATCTAGCTATTGTTTGGTTTTGATCATTGAGGTGTCATTTAATACTATTTAAAAGACATTTCAACCACTGTAACTGATGGTTTCTTGATGAAATCATGTTTAATAAATTCTACCAATAAAATGCAACCTGTCCCACTTCTTACTGATGCAAAGATTATTGACGGCTGAAAACTGATAAAACTAGATCTGAGTTCTATGGTTAAGACTCATAGGGCAACTTAACCCTGTATGTCACTTAGTGTTTGTTACTTTAATACGTACCACTTATTTAATGATCATTACAGATCACATAGAAATAGTGTTTGGTCCCTGATAGCAGTGGATAATGCCCCTGCCGAAAATCTGCAAATATCACATAGCATAGAAACATAGCAGAGTTCAAGGTGTTTCTTTGGCCTTTTCCCAGAATTTCCCAGATCTCAATTCGATTGAGCATCTACAGTATAGAAAGTGCTGGACCCAAAAAATCTAATCCCACCTCATAACTTGTAGGATATTTTGCCAGAGACCACAGGACATGTTCAGAGCTCTTGTGCAGCAATGCATCTGTTTTGGCTGCATGAGAGGAGCCTACACAATATTTTAGCAGGTGGTTTTAATGTTGTGGCTGATTGGTGTGTTTGTAGTCATCAGTCAAATAATACTAGGCCATGTAATAACATGTATTAACATGTATAACAATATATTAATGTGAGATTCCAGGACTTCAGAGGGCTTACAACAATGTAAGTGTGTTATATTAATAAGCCTACATAATCGTGGTCACTAGGCCTACTTGAGTTGCAGCCTAGACATGTCTTATCTTTATATTCACCTTTTTTATATCTCTCTGTATCCGTTTGCAAATAATTTATTTTTTTAAGGAGGTCCATCCTGAAATCACAGCGCCTCCACGTGGTTATCTGTTGGAAACAGATTATCATGTTATGATTATCAGATTATCATGTTAGCAAACATTAAAGGCTTTTCGACTCTCCGAAGACTTTTAAAGAAATCTATAAATTATCAAAGTAAGTAATTAAATACAAACAAACCATCATTTTCTCCATTACTGGTTTTAAGGATAATTTAATGTAGGCTAAAAATAAATCGATTGTAATTTATAAGCCTTTGTAAAAACATTAGTCTGCATCAATTATATATATATATATTACACACACACACATTCTTCAGTTAAACACGGTTATTTAAAAAGATTATATATATATCATTTTTTTAAATAACCGTGTTTAACTAAAGAATGTGTGAAGAACACGGTTATTTAAAATATATATATAGTTTCTTCAGTTAAAAACGGTTATTAAAATATATATATATAAATATTTTTTTTGACAACCGTGTTTAACTGAAGAAACGTTTGATAATACGCTAGCGCGTTGTAGAGTAAAAAAGCTGCGACAGGCTCTTGTGAACTCTAAACGTTGTCTAGACGGGACTTTTATTTTGAAAATCGTTTTTCGAATTCGAAATTTCCTGTTAACTTTTCTTACTTCATTTCATTCTACGATTTTTAGCTGTAGTTGTTTTAAAACACGGAACACGACAGAAATGTGTAGTATGAATGACCGGAATCAGATCCATAAAGACAGCAGACATCTGTAAACGAGATCTGTACGAGTGTTTTAGTGTAGTCTTTTGGCTCGTGCAGTAATGTGTATAAAGCTGGCTTGATCTGTAGACATCATAAATGTGATAAGTTCGTGTGTGTTTTTTATAGGATTATTGACTTCTCCTCACTAAATCACTCAAGTAGGTTCGTGTTGTTTATCAGATCAGTAAAGTGTTTGTTTTGTATTGAGGGCAGTGTGTAAACAGTCTGTCTGAGACAAAAGACGGTACACTGTGAGCTAACGTTACTTTAGCTTATTACTGATGTAAACAAGCCGTTACAGTGAGCATAAAACTCGTTTAATGGACAGTTGTTCCTTTTATTTCTTCTAAATGTGATTTTGTGGCGTTACGGAAATAAATTCATAGACGTGTTGTTTCTGTATTTTATGTAAATATGTTATTTCCATAAATATAAATATCTGTCATATATTTAGAAAGCGTTTAACTGTTCAGAAATGCTTATAATTATGAAGAAAAACAAAATCCCTTATGTATACCCTTAAAGATATCAGTTGTTTGTATTATATATAATTTTAATTTTTTTTTTTTTCGTTTTAGCTGGAGGTGCAAACATGGATGTGGTGAGTTTCCGTTTGCCTGGGCACGGAGACACCGCCCTGAGTAACATGAACTTCCTGCGGACACAGCAGCACTTCTGTGATGTCACCATTGTGGCGGGAGGCAGGCGCATGTTCAGGGGTCATAAGGTCGTATTGGCCGCTTGCTCTGCGTTTCTCAGGGACCAATTTCTCTTGAACCCTTCATCAGACCTCCAGGTGAGGAGGTCTCATGCCATCAGATCAAAACGTTTGATCTTTTGTGTCCTTAATGTAACATTGGTCTGTATTAGATGATCAAATCTAATATAATAGTGTCACTACTGCCCTGAAGACAAATTATTCAACTTCACATTTCTCCTTTTTTTTGTCAGTGATTTCAGATTATCACCTCCTAAAATCTGTAAAAAAAAAAAAAAAAAAAACTATACTGGTATGTAAACTAGACTTATTTGTACAATATTACAAGCAAATCTGGAATTCCATACTTTCCCGTTTCTGAATATAAAATGTCCAGAAAGACTTCTATTATAGGGCCTTTTAGAGCGGATGTCACAATAAAGTCACAGCACCAGCTGGAGGCAAAACAAAGCGAAAATTTGAGGCAGCCAATACAATCCAGTACAGATTTGTCTATGTAGGAGCTTAAAATATCTTCTTGTGATGTTGGGTGCCAGATTCGACTTAATACAGGCTCCAATCTGAAAATCTTTCGCATACCTGGTTCCGCTGCCAGACAGAAAACTCATGACAGATGTGGTGAAAAACGATAAAACGAGCAGACTGGACAGAAACTATCAAAAATACTTGAATTTGCAGCACACACTTCTCCAGAAAAGGCTAAATAAAGTATTGTCTTTTGTTGCTATATGATCATGGTTTGACACGACTCATAAGATTTCTGGGGCCTCATGTATCAACGCTGCGTACGCACAAAAACTGTGCGTACGCCAGATTTCACGCTCACGTTCGGATTTACTAACAATGAAATGAACGTGAGAATGTGCGTTGCTCCACGTCAAGTCCATGTCTGGCGTACGTGCATTTC
>JAUCMT010000043.1:5252346-5266040 GCA_032357475.1 Enteromius thamalakanensis | reverse complement strand
TTTTATTTTATCGAAGATAGTGATATAACATTTATTGAACACAAATGTTTTGATCACACCTGAGACCTCTGTGCCCAGATTTGTCCACAAACACGGAATTAAGGGCTGTAATGTGAACATGGTATAAGGGTTAAACATGCCCCCACTTTTCTACGTCACAGAGTGGGTTTATTTTTCAAACACCACCCAAATGTTTACGCAAAGTAAGAAGCCAGAACTATTGTTCCAGCTGTAGTGATGCTGTGGCACCATGTGCTGGCCGCGCTGTGTGTCGTTGTGAAAGTGAAACTACTTTGTGCTTCCAAAAGAAAGAAATCAGTTCAACCCAAATATTAGAATGTGGAAACCAGTAGCGAAATCACTTCTACCTCTGCAAGGACAGTCTGGCGCTTCTGACTCACAACCTTTAAGTAAGTTACATTTTCTTTTTAAAAGACCAGCTACTTACTACTCAAATGCGAGTTTTGAGAAGTGATATGTAGTGCTTGTTTGTTTGACATTTGTCCGATTACGAATGCAGACATGGTGTTATGTTTACGAGGCGTGATGCAACACGACGCATAAAAAGACCTTAGCAAGTTATCAAAATCAGTAATAATGTCTCCACTGGGTGCAACAAATGCCTCGTTTGTAATGTGTTTAATAGTATTGAACTCATAGCCCTGGGACACGGCAAAACTTTATGGTAAGGGGCATAACATTTCCGTCAGATGCTTGGGGTATTTGGCCAATTACAGTGCACTGGATAATTGACCAATCAGAGCACACCTCACTTAAAATGATGAACTTTGCATAAATCAACCTGTTTCAGAAGGCGGAGCTTAGAGGAGAATCAATAATATACAGTATATGTAAAACAATCTGTTTTTTGCACCTTAAACTGCATAAACACATTGCATTACACCAAATATACAAACTAATGTTCTTTTTAAAGCCCCCTTTAAATTGATCAAAAGTGACAAAGACATTTAGAATGTTACAAAAGATTTATATTTTGAAAACAATCTATAACATCAGTTTCCATCAGTTTGCCCAAAAAGACTTAGAAAACAAACGTACTTCCGTGGTGAGTCCATGGAAAGGTCGATGATGTTTCCATGCTGTGCAAAGGCTGAGCGCAAACTGTCTTCCACTAAACTTGTGCCGTACACATACACTGTGTTTCCTTTCCGCACACCCCTTCGCTCTGGATACGAGTCTGATCCTGAACAACATTAGAGACGATGATTAGACATTCAGATGTTTAACAGAACGACGCTTATTATCAGTGACCATTCAGAAAAGGCAAGTGAATGAAATATTCTCAGTTCTTTACAAACACTGCAAAGAAACAATATGAATGCTGAAGGAAAGTTATTCATTTTTGCAGAGATTCACTTACGTCTGTAGGGTCCGTCTCGCTCTCTGTCTCTTTCTCGTTCTCTGTCCCTGTCTCTGTCTCTGTCTCTTTCTCTATCCCGGCTCCTCTCCCGTTCACGATCTCGTTCTCTCTCCCTGCCTCTTTCACGGTCTCGCTCTCTGTCCCGGTCTCTGTCTCTTTCTCGATCTCTCTCCCAATCCATCTCTCTTTCCCGATCGCGCTCAGAATCTCGACTCGACATTCCTCCCTCTTCATCATGAGATCGATCTCCTAGAACAAAGCTATAGGAAAAAGAAAACAGTTTGAAATGTGACAGCGATGCTTGTTTCAATGCACATATTAGATTATCCCCTGGTTTCAAAGATAAGGCTTAAGCCTAGACTAAAATGTAAATCTGAGTTGTTTCAACTGAAGGAAACTTGGACTGATTGATCAAGCAAGACATGTCATTGCATTTGTTTTGTCTTTAGATGTATGTTTATAAAAATTACTTAAATGTCTTAATTAAATGACTGCTAAGCCCTTTCTATGAAACCCGGCCTACTATTATTTTTTTTACGATAGTCTCACCTCTCATACAGGGACTTCCTGTGGATCCGTTTAGCAGACTACAGCAAGAAGAAACAACATGGCATAAAGTCAGGTCTACTGACAATATTTAATATACTCAATATTATATATAGTGTTTTAAAAAGGCTATTGTGAAGGTGATATTGTGAAAAATGTGCTATTGTTAAAAAAAATAAAAATAAATCAGCATATTAGAATACTTTCTAAATGATCACGTGACACTAAAGTGTGAAGAAATTATGCTGAAAATGATTTAGCTTTGCATCACAGGGAAAAAAATACATTTAAAATATATTAAAATAGAAAGCAGCTATTTTAAACTGAAATAACAGTTCAAAATATTACTGTTTTAGTGTATTTCATTGGATCATTTGGCACTGAAGACTGGAGTAATGATGCAGAAATTTAGCTTTGCATCACAGGAATAAATTACATTTTAAAATATATCAAAATAATTAAAGTTATGTTAAATTCGAAAAATATTTCAAAATACTTTGTTTTGCTGTATGTTTAGAAATTCTGTTCTGCTGTATTTTTGATCAAATAAATGCGGCCTTGAGTGGGTCATTTCTGTCGTGTAAAACAACATTACATCAGGAGGCTCCTCATCTGTAGAGACGCTTCTTTGAAATGGCAGGAATGCTGGGGCAGAACCTTTCTCGGGATCCTTAGATACAAAGATAATCCTTAATTAGCTTTGTATGAAAAAGAAAGAATTGAACTTTATGTTGACTTGCAGTTAATGAGGTAAAGGCATCTCTTACTTTCAGTTTACCCTCAAGTGTCCTGGAGCGCTTGAAGCCTGAATTCTTGTTCTCTGATTTGATGGCGCTGATGGCTCCAGACTTGATCAGCATTTTGGCCTGCTCTGTTGCAGTCGCTGTGTCCACCGCCGGCTGATCTGACAAAGCTTAAGAGAGGCAGTCAGAGAGATCATTCGTAGATCACAGATTTCATGCACTCTTATTTCAGCAGAATTTGGAACGTTTTAGAAATCCATAAATTGACTTACTGCGCTTCAGTCCCGTCTGACTTGTCTGATTGGTGGAGCTCTGCTTCTTCAGAGCCATTAGGGCCTTTTTCTACATGACAGAAGTGAACATAGATAACACTTCAGGTCAAAAGGATTGTTTATTTCTTTTTCACCTTTGGCAGCTGTGACTTAAAATTCAGTTAGTACATAACTGAATCAACACTAAATTAACTTGAGCTGCTTAGTTTCAGAATTAATTCTGGAACATTATTTCCGGTTTATTATTATTATCTTTATCGTATAAAGCATATACATTTATTTAGAAATGTAAATAAGGCTTTACTTCTTTAAATATTGTTATTTTACAATAGCGCTTTTAACGGTTTCAAAATAAAAACATTATGAGAAGCGTAACAACAGTTTTCACCTTTTTCTTAAGTTTAGCATATTTCTTCTGCAGTGCTTCCTCCTCTTCTGTCAGTGAGCTGGGAAATATTGCCATTTTCTTGGATCTCAAGAAAAGAAAAAAACAGCAGCAATGTTTAAGCAGATGCCCTATATCTTTTCCAGTCAATGCATCATCATATTAACGTTATAGATGTTTCCGTTACAGCTGGCTTTTAACAGCGTCAATTTACCTTTAAAAAAGCAAACTGCATCAAAGACAGGACTTTATATGAAATTACCTTAAATTCAGAAAATGTGAATAAGCGGCTGCAGTAATTCACTCGGCGCACAATTATGACGCAATCTGTTGTCATCCGCGTAACCAGCTCAAACAAACAGTTTGTCCATAATTATGATTTTTTTTTTATTTTTTACAGTGTATTTAAAGTAAATTAAAAAGGTACATTTATTTTTTTTAAGTCCCACACATATACCAGTATGCTGTAAGGTATTTAACGAAAATAACAATAATAAACTTCCGTCCCTTTAGTTCTGCGCAGCTTCCTGCAGGACTAAAACTTTATTGATAGAAGAACTGCAAAGTGATATGGACAAAACAGGTAGGATAAATATAACAGTAGTGTATTTTATTTTATTATGTAATTCTGCGTGTTTACCTGTAATAATACGATTAGCTGCCATGTTTAGGACTTAACGTTAGCTGATTTGTATCAAAATTCGCTGCTCATGACAGCCAGCTCAGCTTTACTTCTGACAGTAATAAGTCAGTAGGTTTCCTGAGTATTTTGGTGTTAGCCCGTATCTTAGTCTTTGTTTTTGTCAGTAGTTGCAGTGGTACTGATGAGCTGCTGTTTTCTTCTTTATGTAGATTTGCCCCCAGTGGGTCCTGATGATTTGCCCCTGTCTCTGCTGGAGATGGGCTGCTCGGGGAGATTTGAGCTCATCACACACCCACTGCCCAAAAACAGACCCTTGCCTCCACACAGCACGGTTAGCCACTTAATAGTATTAAAATAATATTAGTGTTTATTTGTGTAAATTAATACATTACATTCTGTGGTACATTCTATAACCTCTCTCTTTTTCAGCTTCCCCATGGCCTCCCCCCTACTTGTCTGGATTTAAAAACAGAGGTAGAAAAGCGTTTTCTCCGAGACCCTGCTTGGCTTCCAGTACACAACATAGATGATGCCTTCCACAAGTTCCTTAAGTATGAAATTAGACACATGCAGAATATAGTGCTTGTTTTTGCAATATATGTATATGATTTTTCTTTACTCGGTTTTGTCTATTACAAATTTGTGTTTTAGGATAAGTACGCGAGACAAAGAGGTGGACTCGCTCTTGCACTGCTCACTTTCTCCACTGCATTCTGGTCTGTCTGTGGTCAGGGATCCCACCACGGGTATGCTGCTGGACTTCACCGAGGTAACACTGGAAAACATTTACTACATTCTGTCTTAAAGTTGGCTTTCTTATTCCATTTTAATCTTCAAAGAAAGTTTCTGTAATTTTTTTTGTTATTGAACTTATTGAACTTATTTATTTATTAAAAGTGAAATTGAAATAAAAATATAAATATTAGATGTAGTATAAAATGTAAGAAGTTGAAAAAGTTAAAATAAAAAAATAAAAATAAAATAAATTACTAAAACTGAAATAAACAAAAATTAATATAAATATTTAATGCAAACAAAAACTAATAAATACAAAAAAAAACAAAAGAAAAAATAAAATGTAATACTGAAAATAAAAGCTTATTTAGAAAACAAAGGTTGTTTTCTGGAATGATGTAAAAACTGTGATTTATAGCAAAAATTGCTTTGTTTATTTAAAAAAAATCCCAATATGTCATTGTTTAGAAACGATGATTATTTGCAGTTCAGTTACTGCCAATGGTGCTGTCTGAAATATGCTCTTTAAATATTTTGAAATTAAAATTGGACAAGTAAAACCACAGTAAATGTTCTTTGAAATATAATGGATTTTTTTTTCCTACTTCAGGTGTTATTAGAGGACACGGGATTGTCTGCCAAAAATTCTCTCTCATTACAAAGACAGCCTGGACCTCCATCAGAGAGCCTGAGAGGGAGCAACACAAACTATCCATTCCTGCCAGGTTCAGTAATTCATATTTAGATACATTTCTCATTACTTTAAAAATGATCCAGATTTTAAACTCTTCTGTTCTTAAACAGGAGGAATGGAAGAACTGACATTAGAACAGATTAAGAACAAGTCAGAGCTGGAAGAAGACATAGATTTTGAGAAAGGTTGGTGGTCTGTTTTGTTTTTGTCAGTGATCATTTGTGAGAGAGAAAAACCAAGCAACAAAATCGTAACAGATTTCCCCTTTCCTTAGATTTGTTGACGGTTGCTCCTGGGCTGAAGGCTGGTATGGACTTCAGTGACAAAGGTCGGATTTCATCTTTGCATATAACATGTCGTCTTCCCATTTTAATTTGTGTATTATTATCCAAAAATAAAAACCCTCACCATCATGTCCTTCCAAACATGAATTATTTGCTTTCTTCAGCAGAACCCTTAAGAGGATATTTTAAAGAATGTTGGTGACCATATAGATTAAGTGTCCATTGACTTGTATTATTTGGGCAAAAATGTTTGGAGCAAAATACGGATGAGTAAATGGTGACAGAATTATTGTTTTTGAATGGATTTTCGCTTTAATGCTTTTAGAAGCCAAAACCACGAAGAGTGAGGTGAACCTGCTGTCTCTCCTGTCGACCTTTGATGATGTCATTGACGCACTGCCTAAGGAGAAAGAGGGAGTCTCACAAAAAGAGGAGACTGTTAAACTTCCCAGAACTAACAGCCTGGAGGACCTGGGAATCAAAGTGTGTATAACTTCAAGAAAGAATTCCCATTTGTTTATTTACCTAGCATTTGTGCTTATGTCGTTTTCAGAATAAGTTTTTCTTAACTTCATTTACTCTTTAGGATTCAGGCAACTCTCCTTCTCAGCCTTCAGCGAACACAATAAGTCTGACTGAACAAAAGAAGAAACCACAGGAAGAAGACAAGGGAGACCATAAAAAATGGGCCATTCCTGTGGACATCAGCTCACCGTGTGACGACTTCTACAAGCGTATCCCTGATCCAGCCTTTAAGGTCAGAACTTACTATAAGATTATTGTTCTGTAATGTTTCCTGCAAAACTGCTGTTATGCACATGTTTTTTTTTAGAATTAATCTTTTTTTTCCTGCGCTGTCTCAGTATCCCTTCGAGCTGGACGTGTTTCAGAAGCAGGCTATTCTCCGGCTCGAAGCTCATGATTCTGTGTTTGTCGCTGCTCACACATCAGCTGGCAAGACCGTGGTGGCTGAATACGCAATTGCACTTTCCCAGAAACACATGACCAGGTGTGTACAGGAGACCCGATGTCAACTAATTGCATAATTTTAGTTGTTTTTTCTTTTCTTTTTAATGCACTACCCTTCAAAAGAAGCCTCTTATGTTCACCTAGGCAGCATTTATTTGATCAGAAATATATTGTGATATTGTGAAATATTATAAAAGAGAAAAGTTGTGAAATATTATTACAAAACAAAAGAGAAATTTCGGTAACATTTCAGAATAGGGGGTCAGAATAATGCATTAGTTAAGCATTAATTAATGGTTAATTTGTTCACAATTAAGCATTAGTTGAGCAAAAACACACTAGTAATTTATGATTAACTCTGATAAAATCTGAATTTTCAGCATAGTTACTCCAGTCTTCAGTGTCACACGATCCTTCAGAAATCACTATAATATACTGATTTGATACAGTTCATCAATTCTAATGATGAAATTGTGCTGCCTAAAATTTGTGTGGCAATTTTGTGGTTTTTCAGAAATATGAACTTTGATGTTACAGAAAGGTTAAAAGATTTAACATGTAAATATTTTGTAACGTTTTTGTAACGTTTTGCAGGTTTACTAAAAAAATGTAACCGAAGTAAAAAATTGAAAAAAAAAAAAAAATTCTGATATATATTTATTTCCATTAGTTAGAAATGTAGTTTAATATGAATTATTACAATTAGCCATTTTAATAATTCATATTAAACAAAATTTCTAACTAAAGGAAATTAAAATATCAGAAAAACAAATTTTTTTAAACTAAAACTAATAATACAAATAAATAAAAACGTTGAAACTTTATTTACACTTACAATTAAAGTGAGAATAGAAACTATAAAATCTGAAAAAAAAATCTAATTAAGCAAAACTATAATAGATTATCAGTGATACAAAAATAATACTGCTTCTTTGTCGCTTTTGAAAATTAAAATGCGTGCTTACTGATTAAAAAAATATAATAAAACCTTACCAACACACTTTTACATAATAAGTATGTTATAAAATATAATTGGAAGTTTGGTGATCTTTTTTTAAAATTGTGTTTTAAAATATAAAGCACTTTGAATTCTCATTGGGAGTGAAATGTGTTATATAAGTAAATTCATCTCCTCCTGACAGGACCATTTACACATCTCCCATTAAGGCGTTGTCCAATCAGAAGTTCAGAGACTTCAAGAACACGTTCGGCGACGTAGGCCTTTTGACTGGAGACGTCCAGCTAAGCCCTGAATCCTCGTGTCTCATCATGACCACTGAGATCTTGAGGTGATCATTCAACAGTAGGCCTTGATGTCAGTAACTCATAAACCATTTTTCTTTATTTACAATCTTTGTTAATCAGCATGTCTTGCTCCTAACAGATCTATGCTCTATAATGGGTCCGAGGTCATTCGAGATCTGGAATGGGTCATTTTTGATGAGGTCCACTATATCAATGATGCAGAGGTGATGATTTCAGTTCAAAAATCTAGTTCAGTGTAGCTTTTCTGTTCACTGTGTTGAGATCTCATATGATGTTGTTGTTTGTCAGAGAGGAGTGGTGTGGGAGGAAGTGCTCATCATGTTGCCGGAGCATGTTAGCATCATCCTGCTGAGTGCTACGGTGCCAAATGCAGTGGAGTTCAGTGAATGGATCGGGTGTGTGTATTATCAAAGCTATGAAACCAGATTTTATCCTGCTCTTTGTAGATTGTGTGGCTCATATGGTTTTACTGTGCTTTCATCTGTTCTCAGGCGTATCAAGAAGCGGCCCATCTATGTGATCAGCACTGTTAAAAGGCCTGTTCCTCTAGAGCACTATCTGTATACAGGAAACAGCACCAAGACTCAGAAAGAGCTCTTCCTGTTGCTGGACTCCACCGGAAACTTCCTCACTAAAGGGTATGTTAAGTCACAGATAGTTGGTGTTTTGTTTTGTTTTTTAAACAAGAATGCATTTCAGATTTATTTAGGATGTGTGGAGGTCAGTGTTCTCTAGTGTTTTAATAAAAAAAAAAAAATATATATATATATATATATATATTTATGCTCAACAAGGCTGCATTTATTTCATCACAAATACAATAAAACTGATATAAAAGTGAAATATTACCATTTTTACCATGTTTTAAAAGGTAACTTATTCCTGTGATGCTTAAGCTGATTTTTTTCATAAATTTCATACAGAGATTATTCTAATATGCTGATTTGCTGTTCAAGAAACATTTCTTCTTATATCAGTGTTAAAAACAGTTGTGCTGCTTCATATTTTCAGGGAAACTTAGTTTTTTTGTTGTTGTTTTACAATATTTTGCTGAATAGAAATACATTTGCTATGCAGATTAATCATATTTAATCATTATTTTTAATATTAATATTATAATTAGCGCTGTCAATAGATTAATCATGATTTATCACATCCGAAAAAAATGTTTTTGTTAATTTAATATATTTATTATTTTATATATATATTATATTTAACTTTATTTAATATATAAATGTGACATATTTTTCTTAAATATATACATGCATAAGTGCGTGTGTGCTTATACGTATATACATAATAAATATACATAATAGACACACATATATTATTTAAAACAAAAATGATTAACTTTTTTGGATGAGATTAATCGCAGTAATCATTTGACAGCGCTAGTATTTAGTAAATAAGGGCCAGAAAAGGACTGAAAATGTGTGTTTAAAAAAAACTGCATTTACACACATAAACATATTTTGACTGACATTGTAGATGGACTTCAGAAACTTTTTACAAAACTACAGCAGAGGGCTTTTAAATTGTAACAAATGATTTGTTTTCCAGCTACTATGCTGCAGTAGACGCCAAGAAGGAACGCACTAGTAAACACGCTCAGTCTTTCGGCACCAAGAACGTTTCGCAGCACAACACAACAGCCAGTCAGGTCAGTGTCTGAAACCCAGCTTATCTTTATTTCTAACAACTGCAGTGTTTTTTGTTTTTTTTTACTACAATGTTTTGTTTATCCTCCCTGTTCTCCACTAGGATCGAGCCGTGTGGCAGACGCTGCTGAACTATCTGTCTCAGAGGCAGCAGACTCCAGTGGTGGCCTTCACCTTCTCTCGCACACGCTGTGATGAAAACGCCCGCTCTTTGACCTCTCTGGACCTCACCAGCTCCATAGAGAAGAGTGAGATCCACTCCTTCCTGCAGAAGAGCCTGACCAGGCTGAGAGGAGGAGATCGACAGTTACCGCAGGTACAGGAGATTTGGGTCCAGTGTTTATTTGGCCTGGTCAGTGTTTACCATTAAAAGCAATTTAATAGAGTTATTAGTGTTTATCAGTATTTTTTCGCCACAGATCCTGTCGATGCGTGATTTGCTGAAGAGAGGAATCGGTGTTCATCACAGCGGCATCCTGCCAATCCTAAAGGAGGTTATTGAGATGCTCTTCTCCAGAGGTTTAGTAAAGGTTTGTTTCACGCACTTGTTTTGTACAAGATATATACAGCTAAATTTATAGCTATATTTAATTAAGAAAGTTAATGACGTACAGTCTTTCTCTCTTTCAGGTTCTGTTTGCCACAGAGACGTTTGCAATGGGAGTGAACATGCCTGCCAGGACCGTGGTGTTCGACAGCATCCGTAAACATGACGGCACGGGATTCAGAAACCTGCTCCCCGGTAAAAACACAGCTCCCTTGCTTTCTTTCATTACAAACAACAAAATGCCTGTTTTATCCAAACATACCCTGATAGCATCTTAAGCACGCCTGTTACAGGTATTCTCATTGAAAATGATAATTGATTTGTATTATCATAACAAAAGCTATTATAAGAAGCTGTCAGATACTTGTTGGTGGAGACGCTACAGGCTGACAGACGCTGCTGATGGCCAGGTGTTTGATGAATTAGCCGTCTCTAATGAATGAGCAGATTAATTATGCTGGAGTAGTGCAGATGTTTGTGCACATGTGACTGGACTGCAGGAAAGACAGCAGGAGGCCTTTGAGGTGTGCATGTCTGAGAGGGATGCTGGAGTCTGCTACAGTCAGTTTTTCCTCTAATAATAGTGTGGATGGGGAAGGGGGACAGGAAGAGAGTACAGCTGGCCGCTTTTAAAGATGCAGCACACGTTTGAGTGTAGATGGCTCTGTTTTAGCCATTGCATTGAAAGCATTTTACATGTTGGTAAGGGTACAAAATTCTGAATTATTATTTTTCATTTGTAAAGCATTTGTACGTTGTACTGAAATGAAAATTTTACTTCAATGTAAAATTAATTAATTGAAAACAGATATATTAGCTGTGAAGTATATGCTACTTTTATAAAGCATTTCTTTACCCCCGGTTTCACAGATGAGGTCCTAGACTAAAATGTAAGTCTTAGCTGTTTCAACTAAAATAAACTTTCTGACTGATCTTATTACATGTCTGTGCCGTTGTCCTTTCTGAAGATGCACCCCAGTAATGTTATTCTCTAAACATCTTTATAAAAAGGACTCAAATGTTCTAGTTAAAGTATGGCCTAATCCTGGCTTAGTCTAAGCCCTGTCTGTGAAACTGGGCCTTAACGTTTTAAAATTTGATCGAAGATACATTAAAAATAGTAATATTGTGAGATATTCACATATTTTAATCTATTTTAAAATGGAATTTAAAACAAATAATTATTTGCAATGTTAAAAACAGCTTAAGATATTTATGATGACTGTTGAAAATAACAGCATTTTTATATATATAGAATTCTTTTGTAATATTAGAAATGTGTTAACCGACATTTTTAATTAATTTAAATGTTATTCATTCCAGATTTTTTCAATGATACTATCATGGTAATATTTGTTGTGCTAAAATAAAATAAAAATTATCCTGGATAATAGTTATAAAGAAATCTTAAAGGAACACTCCACTTTTTTTGGAAATAGGCTTATTTTCCAACATCCCTAGAGTAATACAGATGTGTTTTACCGTTTTTGAATCCATTCAGCCGATCGCCGGGTCTCGTGGTCCCAAAATTAGCATAGCTTAGCATAAATCATTGAATCCGATTAGACCAGTTGGCGTCGCGCTATAAAATGACTAAAGTATTTTGGATTTTGGATGGATTCGAAAACGGTAAAACACATCTGTGTGCATGTTGCGTCTGCCTTAGACCTTCGTTGCAAATCTCTCTCTTTCCTCTCTGAAGAGGAACGGAAGGACACATTCACATTATTGATCAGTGAGATGGTCACTCTTGAGTCTTGAGCAAGTTAAGGCGCATGATGTAAGTTGTATAAAAGTTTAAAACCAATGTATATATATATATAGGTTTTAAAATATACATTTTAACAGCTTACAAATATAATTATTTAAAGTAAAACAACATTTCTGTGTGGTGGAGGTGGGCAAAATTACATTCAAATAAAATATTAATTGATAGTTTCCTTGTTTTTTACTGTTAGTCCTGTGTTAAAGAGTTAGTTCACCCCAAAATTAACATTTTGTTATTTATGAATGTATTTCTCATCACGTATGCATTTCTTCTGTTTAACACAAATTAAAATATTTTGAAGGATATGGGTAAACCAACCAGTTGATAGGCCCTAATGACTCGACTTCCATAATATGGAAGAAATGTATGGGATTTGGTTATCCACATTCTTCAAAATATCTTCTTTTGGGTTCAACAAAGGAAATAATTCACACAAGCATAAATGGCAGATTTGTATTTTTTGGGTGAAGTATATACACTGTTCACAGGCTCGCAGCTACATGTTCTAACTAATGCTGTGAGTCTTAATGTCTGACATAAAATAAGCTGATCCTGTTTTATTAAGGTATGCGACTTTTCTGACTTGTTCAATTTCCAGCATCAGTTTTTCATCTGATGAAATAAATTCTGTTTATTCATAACATTTGAAACATAGAGTTGAGTTCTGTTTTACTGTACACAAGTGTGCTTAAAATTAAAAAGTGTTTATATACAGATTTGTGGCTCTTAATTTCCTTTTATTAATTAACCACTTGTGATATTATGTTCACTGTTAGTATTTTATAAATGTAGGATTTGTATTAAATCTATATTCATTCATATTGTCAAATCAAGAATCAAAATCGAATCGAATTAAGAATTTGAAAATCGAAATTGAATCGGAACATCTGAATCGATACCCAGTCCTGAAGTCATTATTATGAGATGATAAGTCATTATTACGTGAAAGTTTCTCATTATTACGAGACAGGGTTCTAGAGTGCGATCATTCAGCTGACCTTTCTTCACGATTCGCTCGCTCCCTGCCTCATAAACCAGCTGTCTCAATGGTCAGCCTAGGGTCTGAGATATGCCACAATTATGCCGGTGATTGGTTAAACACTGTTTGTTTATCTGTGGAAAGTTTGGTAGCACCGATTGTTTTTTTTGGCGTAAACTCGACGTACAGCAATGATGTCACGTGTACCCAATTTATAGGAGTCATCGCAGATACATTGAAATAAAAAAAAGACGTCTGTGCAAATTGCGAACAGTGCGTACATGGCATTCCTGATCGACGCAGACACAGATATCGCCATAAAGGAATGCGTCATTGTGGAGAGGGAGACCTACATGAATTTTTTTCGTTTGGCCACTTGTTTAACTTATATTAGTTTATTTAATGTAAATGTTTTTCTTCTGGTTATTTATTTAATCTAGCGACATTCAGCATTTGTGTTTCATTTTGTTCAAAAGTGAGCTAAACGATAGCCAATATATATTTATACAGCGGAGTGATCATGAAATGCTCTGATCGCGGAGCAGAAATTGGTGCCCCTCACGTACTCTGGAATATACTTACTTATTGGACACATTGAGCATGCGCATGCCCAAGGTAAGCCATGTCATGGAGCCTGTCAATAATATGCCTACTGTCTTGTTACTGCATAATATTCTTATAGTAAAAAATGAAAAAATAAAAATAAAAAAATAAATAGACTGCATTATAAACTAGGGATGCTCATTGTAACCGTTTAACTGTTAACCGACCGATTTGAAGTTTAACCGATTAACACAATCAGTTAAACGGTTTAAAAGGTCATT